>VZTM01031337.1:17128-35689 GCA_013400555.1 Jacana jacana
CCTGGAGGGGTTCCTGTGTGACCTGCTCTGGGTGTTCCTGCTCCAGCAGGGGGATTGGACTGGATGAGCTTTCAAGGTCCCTTCCAATCCCTGAGATTCTGTGTGATTCTGTGATTCTCCAGCAGCAGATCTCGCACACACACACACAAAAATAGAAGCTATCCTGGAAGGCTCAGTCAGAGGCACAGCTGAAGCAGTGACCCTCAGATCACAAAGTTGGCTTCACTGTTTTTTAGTGTATTAAAGCAGTTGTTAACCCACAGGGGCAGAATAGTCAAACTGACCCGATCCTGCACTCTATGCCCTGAACACAGTCATCTTTCTCCACCGAGTAAGCAGTAAGAGTTGGCATCTTTGCAAATTTTAAACTTACACTTTTAAATGTCCTATTAGAGAATGGCACATTAAACTCTGCTTTTAACACCAAGAGCTGTCAGCAATCTGCTTATTTCATTGAAAGTGTAATTTAAATGCATTTTGAGGTCCTGACAATATCTTTAAACAGACACAAAAATTAGTTTTAACTGGTATTCTTTTAAGAAGCTGCACACAAGAGGCTGCATGTGATTTGCTAGAAAAGCAGCAAGTTTCTATTCTTCTAAAATAGGCTTCAGTGGGGTAACGTGGCTATAAACGAGCCCATCTTGGTGGCCATCTCTCTATAGGATCCGTTATAGGTGACAATAGCAGCGTCAGACTTTGAGATCAAAGCAATCAGGGACACCTCCCACCAGAGCAGGTTGCTCCAAGCCCCATCCAGCCTGGCCTTGAACCCCTCCAGGGATGGGGCAGCCACAGCTTCTCTGGGCAACCTGGGCCAGGCTCTCATCACCCTCACAGCAAAGAATTTCTTCCCAATATCTGATCTAAATTTCCCCTCTTCCAGTTTAAGAGTGGAATAAATAGTATTCTTGTTTCTAAGAAGGAAGAAGAGTGTACACTGACGGATGAAAGGAGGAACACAGAAGAGAAAGTAGAACCACATTCTAACGCGTTGGACTTGTCAGAGAGCTCAGTGTCTCTAGAGAAAAGCTTCCTGTGGTCAGACAGCGAGTGGGACAACACGAGTGATGATGTCTGTTTCCTAGAAGCTACCGATGATGTGGAACTAGCTGAAGCTGCAGATGACAGTCTGAATGAAGCCACAGGAGAAATTCCTGATGAAGTTCTTCTGGAAGCTTTAGGGCAGCAGGACCCTTGCGCTGAAGGCAGCAGCTGACCACTGACCCAGCCAGCCACAAAACCTGCTTTAACACAAGGTGCATATCACCTGCCTTCCCCCAAAGGCACTGCCACGTCGGCCCAAAATGCTCTTTCAGAGCTGGAAGACGACTGAGCAACAAGCATCCTCCCAATTGGATGATCTTCAACAAGCAGGAGGAGACGGTGGAGGATTACACGAGGCTGAAGGGTACTGGGACTGAAAACTCACAAATGCACTTTTAATCCTCGCTTCTGTACGGCTTCTGGTTTCTTAGCTGCGTGTCCGAGTTTTAACGAGCCAAGGAAGATAGATTTCTTTGCTTCCAGAAAGAGGAGGATTTTTTTATTTCAAATACAAATTTAATAAAAATTATTTATCAATAGTTCCACCACTGTCTAGGTGTTCTCTTTTAAAAGTAGGTACTGCCTTCGGGATCCCATTACTTGAAGATTAAAACCCAGCGCTGTCAACAGAGCACAGCAGTGTTTTACTACTTGACCTGGAATTGCAATTTCATTAAATTCACTGCTGTTCTGACTATCTGACAACAGGGCACAGTCTCAGATGGAGTCAGGGACTTTTAAACACTGAAGCAAAATACAGCAACAATAATTAAACAGGCTTTAAGCACTGACTGCTCTAATAATTGTTCCTAGCGAATGGCAATAAACCTGTTAAAACGACTTAATGTTTCTCTGGGAACTTCCCTCTTTGCGCAGCCAGAGCCTTTTCCAGTTTCATGTTAATGTTCTGGAAGTGTCCTTCTGCTCTGAGGATTCTCCGTGACTCCACCAGAAGAGCGGGGAGGCTGGAAGTTCCATACTGTTGTTAAGGAAATAAAATGACAAGGCAACATTTTTAATTCCTGCAAGAGAGGGGAAAAAAACCCACCCAAAATAATGACTCCTCCTGTGTCTGTATTCACGTTTCCGCTCTGTGAAACGATGCAACGACATTTTTAAAAGTGAAAAAGGGTCTTTTGCAATGGTGGGGTTTCCTTACAGCTGGGAGGAATGGAGGAACATTAACCACCCCACCGAAGGGAAGCACCAGAGCTTTCCCCACCACCTTTGAACAAGAACAAAGGAAACCGATTACTTGTTTCTCACTATTAATCATCAATTTCTATGGAAAAAAATCTTGGGCCTGAGGACAAACTTCTATGTCCTTTCAGTTCCCGGGTCTAACCAGTAAGGAGGCAGAATCCTCTGTGAAATATGGCAGTTTCTTCCCAGTTCAGCAGTTCCTAACTCTTCCCAAAAAGAGAGTGAGATACTGTAGTTATAACGATGCTTCTCAACTTGCTTCCACAAAGACAATTAACAAAAATCCTGCTAATTCAATGTCGGTTAAACACGAATAGAAACGCCCACCAGCCCGGGAAATAAAAAGTGTAGGGGGCTGATCGAGAGCAGTTCAGAAACACCCACAACAGATGTACTTACTACCACTTTCTCTCCTGGGTTTTCCTCTCTGTAATTCAAACAGTCTTGCTGTAGCTCCTTTAAATCCGTCAGTAGTTCTGCTGCCTGCCTCAGGGAAGATTTCCTCTCCTGCACCTCGGTGTATTCTCTTTGCAGCTGGCTCAGTTGTGGCTCAGCTCTGAAAAGGATCAAGGCTTTGATGAGTGTATCTGCATTTTTATTTCAAGAGGAACTACAAATGTATTTCCTCTGAAAAAGAGTCAAGGGAAAGCATGTATGGATTCGGGGAAGGCCACAGGCTCTTCCAAAGAACATAGAATCACAGAATCATTCAGGTTGGAAGAGACCCTTGGGATCATCAAGTCCAACCATCAGCCCTACTCTACAAGTTCTCCCCTACACCAGATCCCTCAACACCACATCCAATCTACTCTGAAACACAGTCAGGGATGGGGACTCCACCACCTCCCTGGGCAGCCCATTCCACTGACTGACCACTCTCTCTGGGAAAAACTTTTTCCTCATGTCCAGCCTAACCCTACCCTGCTGCAGCTTGCAGCCATTCCCTCTTGTCCTGTCGCTCATTGCCCGTGAGAAGAGACCAGCACCAACCTCTCTACAATGCCCTTTCAAGCAGTTGTAGAGAGGGATGAGGTCTCCCCTCAGCCTCCTCTTCCTCAAANACATAATCTGTGTATTGTGTTATCTCAATGATACTTTAGATTAATGCCAGGTTAGATAAGGGGAATCGTGTGGCCACGTGCGATGGAAACAAGTCCCAGACTCAGAGGCAGCCCTGCCAAACGGCAGAGGTGAATGAACTAAACTACAAAAGCTCTGCCTATTATCTTTGCAAATTTATGATTCACCCCCTTTGTGATTCCAACTGTAACGTTAACGTGCTTTTCTTACAAGTGTATGGCCCGAAGTACCGTCCCCATTACCAGTTAACCAAGAGAACTTGCAAGAATGACTATCTAAGCAGCCAAAATACAGACCAGAGAGCTTATCCTGTAAAACCAGTAAAGCAATGCAGGAGTGCAATTACACCAAAATAAAATGACACAAAAAAAAGTCACTTTAACATCTCCTGAAGTCCCCACACTCCTTACATTCCTCAGGCTACTACTGTGCATCATTAGCAACATACCCAATTAGCTCTTCCCTGAGCTGCAACAGTCGCTGCCTTTTCTTTTTGATGTCTGTTATTACCTGAAACAAATAGTGAGGAAAGTCTTTGAAATGCTTCTGTAACTCCAAAGGCAAACAGCACCTCCCATTCCATTGGCTTTTCCTCTCTCTGAGGTTTTATGCTTCTGGTTCTGGGCAGGGAATAACCCCAGATACCAGACCTCATAGACTGCTGTACTGGAAATTCGTCTTTTAGACATTTTAAAGAGCTTTTAGTTCTTTGAAGTGTTAAACTCTCATCTCCATCCAAAATTCTGTTAAGGAACACTGGATTTACGAGCACAAGGAGTTTGTGACATTTCTGAACTCCCCACACGACCAACTCCAGCACGTTTTGATTTGTTCCTGTTTGAAAAATTCAGACTAAAACGAATGTACATTCAGGACGACTGCTGTAACAAAGGAACTGAGCATAAACTAAACTCTGTTTCACACAACATCTCGTTTACAAGCAAAACTCACCCAAAATTTGCATTTAACACTTGACAAATCCGATTTGAAACAGCTGGGTAAGAGGCAAAGTGAGGGAAACTGAGTGGCTGGGAATGCTAGAAGCGCATTCAAGTTTGGGTTTGAGATGCAGAGCAGCTTACTGTATCACTGGAAATGAACAGGCCTTTACCACACTAACTGCTACCTCCCGGGATAAGCTTTCTGCTGACTTCACTTGTTAAAAGCTATTTTGTCATCGAAAGGTTTGCAGAAGGGGTTAATCCAGGCAAAAAGCTGCTTACATTTCTGCTGCAGGGCATTCAGCTCTCTCCTGAAGAGAGCACTGCCCTCTTTTCCTGCTCTTACACTGAATTCCTCTTCCTGCCAACCCTCCCCTCTTGCATTTTCAGCAAGTTTCTACTCGCTCTGAATGAAGAGAGGAACTGCCTTCCTCCAAACAACAGTTTTGCCTGTATTTAGGGAACGCGGCTCCTCTGGACTTCTCTCAGTTAAACAATCCAGCTCCATCCTCACAGATCACATCTCTGCTCTCCCAGGTTTTACAGCCACCTACATTCCTCAGAGGTCAGCTCTCGGTAATTAATCAGGTCTTCAAGGGCCTGGCCAGCGCTCATTAAAGAAAGAGCAATTCAGATGCGTAGGTATCTACACATCCCGATGGGCATTCCTTCTTTTTACACCAGAACAGCAGTGTGTGTATGGAGTTTTACTCAGCCCTTTCCCAAAAAAAACCCTCTGGTTGGTTGTTCCCTGTCCTCTATTTGTGCACTTGATTCTGTAGCACAGTCCACTTGTTTCTTATGTGTGTATTATTTTATTCCTTCTACTCAACTCCTTGAAACTGCAACGCCCACCTCTGTACAGTGCATAGCCTAGGGATATTTATGTCCTTACCTTAGCATTTTTCCTCTTCAAGTTCTTTAATTCCTGGATCTCTGCTATCTACAGAGGGAAAGAAGAATTACAGGTGGACTATGGCGCTTGACTTCGCCTGCAGCCTCCTAAAAACACGGTTGCAAGAATTACTTTGGAATAACATAAAAAAAGCTATTTAAAAACTACCAACTCCGCTTCGAAGGACGATTACAGGTGTATCTTTTGTCTCTCCTCAGGCCAGGGGAATAGTCCACACAAAATCAGTCACCTTCCACCAGTTAGTGCAAGTAACACTCCCTCCCCCGATTAGTGTAATACTACCTAGCCTAATTTTTATAAAACTTACATAAAATATATAAATCTAGTAATTTTAGAACTTGTTACAGAACCACAGAATTATACGGATCTAGTCCAACCCCCGGCCAAAGCAGGTCCTCCTACAGCAGGTCCCACAGGAACATGTCCAGGTGGGGTTTGAATGTCTCCAGAGACTCCTCCACCCCTCTGAGCAGCCTGTTCCAGGGCTCTGCCACCCTCAAAGTGAAGAAGTTCCTCCTCAGGTTTAGATGGAACTTCTTATGTTCCAGTTTGTGCCCATTTCCTCTTGTCCTCTCACTGGCCATCACTGAAAAAAAGACTGATTTGACACCCACCCTTGAAGTATTTATAGGTGTTGATCACATCCCCCCTCAGTCTTCTCTTCTCCAACTAAAAAGACCCTAATATTCTTCATAACCCTCTGCTGTACCCTCTCCAGCAGTTCCCTGTCCTTCCTGAACTGGGGAGCCCAGAACTGGACACATTGCTCCAGATGGGGCCTCCCCAAGATGTCATTGGCCTTCTTGGCCACAAGGGCACACTGCTGGCTCATGGGCATCCTGTTGTCCACCAGGATCCCCAGGTCTGTTTCCTCAGAGCTGCTCTCCAGAGCTGCTGCCCATCACTTAGAACTCGTTTCAGTACTTATCCATTGCACTTATCACAGCTCCGAGTTTATTTCACTCATAGTAACGAGTGAGAAATCTGTCTTCCAAGTGAATGAGCTTTTTTTTACAGTTAGCTTCAAACTGTTTATTAAAAGAGATGATTTTCCTTGAAAAAGCCCTCTACACCACAGTCACTGAGACACCGTATAAAGATGAAATCATCCATCTTTAAAGCCTCTAATTCGATGAGCTTCTACAGCAGTTTTATATCCAGCTCTACAGTGACTGCCACAAACCTGATTTTCCTAATGGCCTACTTACCAGATCGGTGATCTGGTCCTTGAAAGCTGAACAGAAGCTGTTGATGGCTTTTCTGCAGACGTTCGAGTCTGTCCTTCGGCTGGAGGAGTCGGGGGGACAAAACACAACCCGTTTGGTTTAGCGAAGGGGAAATCTCATTCAAAAGCATTCCTTTGAGTAAAGAACAAACCCCAGTGTTAGGCTGTGGGTATGCAGCTGCGAGGAAGCAGAATGCTTACCTGTAATTTGCTGCTATCTTCTCAAATTCAGCCAGAACAACATCCAGCTCCATAATATCTCTGGAAGATCTCTTGAGCTCTTTGGGACACCAAACCTCTACAGAGCAGGAGCTAGCCACTGAAACAACAGAGTAAAGACAAGCACTCTACAGTTCTGCTACTGGTTCTAAAAGAATAGAAAAGTTACTGTGCTCACCATTAAAATAACCATCTAAAAGTTATCAATGTTTTGATTCATATTTCCCCCTTCTCAAGTTTCTTATTATTTCATCTGTCTTTGATGGAACTACAGTAAGACTTATCTGGGAACACCTTAGAATTTGAATGATCAATTATATACAATCCATTACTTATTCTTCACAATTTCAAACAACTCCAGGAGCACTTTATTACACTAACTGATAAACTCTACAGTGTACTGTAAATTTAGCTTCTTGCGCCATAAAAACTATTAGCCCGAGTTTGGGCAACCCCCACGATTCAAAGAGCCACGAGTAGTTATACCTTATTTAGAGTCATAGAATCATTCCGGTTGGAAAAGACCCTTGGGATCATCAAGTCCAACCATCATCCCTACTCTACAAAGTTCTCCCCTACACCAGATCCCTCAACACCACATCCAATCTACTCTGAAACACAGTCAGGGATGGGGACTCCACCACCTCCCTGGGCAGCCCATTCCACTGACTGACCCCTCTCTCTGGGAAAAACTTTTTCCTCATGTCCAGCCTAACCCTACCCTGCTGCAGCTTGCAGCCATTCCCTCTTGTCCTGTCGCTCATTGCCCGCGAGAAGAGACCAGCACCAACCTCTCTACAATGCCCTTTCAAGCAGTTGTAGAGAGTGATGAGGTCTCCCCTCAGCCTCCTCTTCCTCAAACTAAACAACCCCAACTCCCTCAATCGATCCTCATAAGCCTTATTCTCCAGGCCTCTCACCAGTTTCATTGCCCTCCTCTGCACTCGCTCCAGCACCTCGATATCTCTCTTGTGCTGAGGTGCCCAGAACTGGACACCAGACTCAAGGTGTGGCCTCACCAGTGCTGAGCACAGGGGGACAATCCCCTCCCTACTTCTGCTGGTCACACTATTTCTAATACAAGCCAGGAAGCCCTTGGCCTTCTTGGCCACCTGGGCACACTGCTGGCTCATGTTCAGCCGCTTGTCAACCAAATATATATACTTTTTGTACCAATACCATGCATGCTTCAAACAAAAGAGCTACATACAAATCTGTTTCTTTAAACTTTGCAATAGTATCCTTAGCTAATTCCCCAGAACTGCACACCAGGGACACCACACGCTTCACCCACTCAGGGGAGCCACAGGCAGGTCCAGGGATGCAAACTGTGGGGGGATCAGAGCTCCTCGATTCAAATGTCGTTAACGAGCGTCCAGAACAAACCTGAAACTAAACCCTTCAAGTTCTACAAGCAGTATGCTGCTACCCCTCAGAAATGAAAACCACCGAGTTATGGAAAAGCAAGCATTCATCTTGAATGAGGAGAAGCTGTATGGGAATTCTGAAAAGTCTACTTTACCAGAAGGATCCGCTGGGTTCTCTGACGTGTTCTCTGACGTGTTCTTTGACGTGTTCTTTGACGTGTTCTCCGACGTGTTCTCTGATGTGAACCACCAAAAGGCCTCTGAAGGCTGCTTCTTCCTTTTCGCTGGGGTCTGTCTAGTATTCAGAGCCTTCTGTGAGATAAAAAAGCAGATTAATGTCAAAAAAAACCACCAAACCCTAAGTTTCCTCATTTAAAACTCTTTAAAGCTGTGAAATACCAGTCACATTCCCCAAGGGTTCTTTTGCCAGAATCACAGCAGAGTGATCACACTGCTGGACTGGATTTCACAGAAGGATTTTGAAGAATTCCACAGGATTTCAGTATGTAGAACGCTTTCACACAAACTTCTGCACAAGCTTCTCTTATCACAAGCCTATTCTCTCCAGTCTGCAGAGGGTTAACCCTTCCTCTGTGTGCCTCAAAGCTAAGGCAGCCAGAAGCATTCCACACTAATTGCAGTCTAAGCGTGGAAAAACACTCATTCCAAACCAAGTGGGTTTGATCTAATATATATTCAAATTTAATTTTATCCATGAAAAATCCAATTCTTTCATAAATATTGTCCCTCTGTACTCAGCACTGGTGAGGCCACACCTTGAGTCTGGTGTCCAGTTCTGGGCACCTCAACACAAGAGAGGTCTGGAGGTGCTGGAGCAAGTGCAGAGGAGGGACACGGAGCTGGGGAAGGGCCTGGAGAACAAGGCTTATGAGGATCGATTGAGGGAGTTGGGGTTGTTTAGTTTGAGGAAGAGGAGGCTGAGGGGAGACCTCATCACTCTCTACAACTGCTTGAAAGGGCATTGTAGAGAGGTTGGTGCTGGTCTCTTCTCACGGGCAATGAGCGACAGAAGGAGAGGGAATGGCTGCAAGCTGCAGCAGGGTAGGGTTAGGCTGGACATGAGGAAAAAGTTTTTCCCAGAGAGAGTGGTCAGTCAGTGGAATCAGCTGCCCAGGGAGGTGGTGGAGTCCCCATCCCTGACTGTGTTTCAGAGTAGATTGGATGTGGTGTTGAGGGATCTGGTGTAGGGGAGAACTTGTAGAGTAGGGCTGATGGTTGGACTTGATGATCCCAAGGGTCTCTTCCAACCTATATGATTCTATGATTCTATATGTTCTTACTTCAATACTGAACAAGTATGAGGCACTTATATTCTATTTAGTACACCAGTCTTTAAAAACATATATGCCAGATGTAAAGAAGATAGAGAACATATTCCAAAAGACAGGGCTACAGGACACCAGAACACCTGGTTGTTATATTCCCCACTGATGTGAGACTGTAGCTTTACAGCATTTACCTGAAGAGGGCCTACAGGAAGGATGGGGAGCATCAGTTTACAAAGGCCTGCAGTGAGGGGCAATGGCTTCAAGCTGGAGAAGAGCAGCTTTAGATTGGATATTGGCAATAGGTTCTTTACTCTGAGGGTGGTGGAACACTGGGACAGGTTGCCCAGGGAGGTGGTTGAGGCCCCTTCCCGGGAGATATTCAAGGGGAGGCTTGAGGAGGCCCTGGGCAACCTGGTCTAGTTGGGGGTGTCCCTGCTGACTGTGGGGAAGTCGGACTAGATGGCCCTAGAGGTCCCTTCTGGCCTGGACCATTCTGTGATTCCACTTCCCTTGGCCATCTCATGGGAATACTTTGAGGATTAAATACCTGGGACACAATCAGGTACTGATGAAGTACTAAGGAACAGGTGAAAGCTCTCCCCTTCTCTCTGATGCAGGCACGGCATTAGTAATTTAAAGTTAAATTGACCAATACACTCATCCAACTCTCCCTGTACCATGTTCTCCTTAAGGGGTTCCGGATCCGCTGTGCTCGATTTCTGTAGGTCTCCACCAGGAGTTCTGGAGAGATGCAGTCTCTTGCTAGGAAAAGAGAGATACCCACGTGTGAACCCACGGCACACTGAGAAAGAACGATCTTCAACCACATAAGCAACAAAACCTTAGGTTTTGGGAACTTTTCTTTATTGCTGTGTCACTCGGTTTGTGTCTCCTGCATCAACTACATAAAAGGTTGCAAATGGCAGACAAAGGGAAACGGAAACGTTACCCCTCAAACAGCAACCCTTGTGCCAAGCAGAAATCCAGTACTACCCGACCATGTAACTTTGAGAAGAAACTTCAAAACACAAACAAAACTATTACTGAGGATATTTTAGCAAGAAAGAAGGCAGTTTTCTTGGTGGGGAGTGGCGTCAGAAATGAAAACACAAAAAAAACCACCCCACATTCTCACACAAGCTCTGATACTGCTTTGCTACTTCTTTCAAATAAGAACTAGTTCAGATTTAAACCAAATTTGATCTAACCAATGAGAAACACACTAAGATTTGTATTTATATTTATTATTTATTATTATTTATATTAGGGGGGTTCTTACAGTCATTTACCTGGCTTTTACCCATTTTTTTTTTTACCCATTCTCCATTTTTTTTCCACTTTTTAAAGACATCAGCACTTAGAGGACTAATTACTATCCGAGATGTTTTAAAAACTTTTAATTTGGAAAAAAAAACTCAGTAAGTGCTTAAATCAATGTCTTGCCTGCAAATGGCAAACACTGCTTTAGTCTCCCTTTTCTTTTCTACGTTCCCCAACCTTATTTACCCTTTTGAGTTTCTCATCAGTGAAATTCTAAGTTAAAGCATCCATTTGATAAGCCAGGAGGGAAACCTGACAAACAGAACAGGTTTTGGTTTTCTTCATTTAATCCAAAAAAAAAAAAAAAAACTAAAAGATTAAATATTGGCAATTGTTGTTATTTTTTTTTCTCACCAGACCTTCTTTCTGCACTTTTCGGCTGCGGAGCTGAGAGGCGACCGAGCGGCTGGTGTTGGGAGGGCTCCTCTCCGTAGGCCTCCACGGCGGTACTGTGCAAGGGGTGCTCTGCAACGGAGGGGAAATAATGGTCTAGAGAGAGCAGGAAACGGCCCCGGTGAACAGCGCTCCCCTCTGCCCAGGCAAAGGGCGTGGACACGGCAGCGCTGCCCGACGTTAAGCATTTGGGTAGAGCACTTGTGGCTTCTTCACCAACACAGAGGAAATCTTGTATTATTTGAGGAATTGAATGAAATAGAACAAGGACAAATGTAGAGTCTGGCATCTGGGCAAGAACAACCCCAGGGACCAGTATAGGTTGGGAAATGACCTGTTGGAGAGCAGCGTAAGGGAAAGGGACCTGGAGGTCCTGGTGGGCAGCAGGATGCCCATGAGCCAGCACTGTGCCCTCCTGGCCAAGAAGGCCAATGGCATCCTGGGGTGTATTAGAAGGGGGGTGGTCAGTAGGTGGAGAGGGGTTCTCCTCCCCCTCTACTCTGCCCTGGTGAGACCCCATCTGGAATATTGTGTCCAGTTCTGGGCCCCTCAGTTCCAGAAGGACAGGGAACTGCTGGAGAGAGTCCAGGGCAGGGCTACCAAGATGATGAAGGGAGTGGAGCATCTCCCATAGGAGGAAAGGCTGAGGGAGCTGGGTCTCTTGAGCTTGGAGAAGAGGAGACTGAGGGGTGACCTTATTAACGTTTATAAATCTGTAAAGGGTGAGTGTCAGGAGGATGGAGCCAGGCTCTTCTCAGTGACATCCAATGATAGGACAAGGGGTAATGGGTGCAAGCTGGAACACAGGAGGTTCCACTTGAATATGAGGAAAAACTTCTTCACAGTGAGGGTGAGGGAACACTGGCAGGGGCTGCCCAGGGAGGTTGTGGAGTCTCCTTCTCTGGAGACATCCCAAACCCGCCTGGAGGCGTTCCTGAGTGACCTGATCTGGGTGTTCCTGCTCCAGCAGGGGATCGGACTGGATGAGCTTTCAAGGTCCCTTCCAATCCCTGATATTGTGAAAAGCTTCACCGTTCCTATAGCTGGAGAGGTGGACCCATGCGAACCTCATGAAGGTCAGCCAAGCCAAGTGCAAGGTCCTGCACCTGGGACACAGCAATCCCAGGCACAAATGAAGGTTGGGCAGAGAATGGCTGGAGAGCAGCCCTGAGGACAAGGACTTGGGAGCGATGGTGAATGAGAAGCTCAACATGAGCCCGCAGTGCACAATGGCAGCCCAGAAAGCTAACCCCACCTTGGGCTGCATCAAAAGAAGCGTGACCAGCAGGGCGAGGGAGGGGATTCTGCCCCTCTGCTCTGGTGAGACCCGACCTGGAATACTGAGTCCAGCTCTGGAGTCCTCAGCACAGGAAGGAGAGGGACCTGTTGGAGCAGGTCCAGAGGACGCCATGGAAATGCTCTGAGGGATGAGCCACTCTCCTTTGAGGACAGCCTCAGAGAGTTGGGATTGTTTAGCATGGAAAAGAGAAGACTCCAGGAAGACCTTAGAGCCTCTTCCAGTAGCTAAAGGAGCTACAGGAGAGAGGGGGAGGGACTTTGATCAGGGAGGGGAGGCATGGGACAAGGGGGGATGGTTTTAAACTGAAAAAGGGGAGATTTTAGATGAGATCTTAGGAAGAAAATCCTGGGTGTGAGGGTGGTGAGAGCCTGGCCCAGGTTGCACGGAGAAGCTGTGGCTGCCCCATCCCTGGAGGGGTTCAAGGCCAGGTTGGATGGGGCTTGGAGCAACCTGGTCTGGTGGGAGGTGTCCCTGCCCGTGGTGAGCATTAAGGTCCCTTCCAACTCTAACCATTCTACGATTCTATGCTCATCCCCCTGCTATTTCTTTACAAACTGGAACCACAGGTGCAGGAAAAGTCAGCACGTCCATATGACACACAGCACACAGCAGTTTATTTAATGCCTCTCCCTGCCGTGGCTGGCATATACATTTAAAAAGCTACTTTATAAGTCTTACCTTTTATTAAAAAGGAACTTTCAGCTGATTTATTGGATGCTACAAGAAGACAGTTACAGCTGCTACAGAAAGTTTGTAAAAGGTGGCTACCAGGATAGATTAAAACACTGAGAACCTGAAGGTTTTAGCTTGCCTTCCATAGTGCATATTTCTTTTTTCAAGCATGTGGCCATAAAAGTTTAGTTTTAGCTTGCAGGAGAGTTAGTGGGCATCCTTTCTCTGGTTTTGAACACATACCACAGAAGCAAGGAAGAGCTTTTCATTTGGCACTTTCCCTTCTGACAACCCTTTTACTATTTTGTTCTTTACTGTTCTTTTTCAACTAGTAGTTATATGTACATACCCATCATTCTCTTAAGAGTAATAATTATTACAGCTGAGGAATAGCCCTTAGTTTTTTCTCTACAACTTCTAATTACATGGGTTTTCTTACTGATCTTGACATGTTTCTTCTAAATTCTCTTCCAGTATACAGAGGCTTCATGGAGCATGGAAATGGTTTTAATGCTGCACCAAAACCAGTATGTTTTTACGAGGTTACTTTTTAAGTAGAACAACGTCCCTGTGAACGTCTAAGTTTGCTGCCGTGCATCGTCTTACAATAGACAAAACTCACCTTATGATTTATGCAGTTTAATAGAGTAACTTAAGACACTGAACTTTCCTTTGAAAATTTAAACTTTTACACAATTGCAACATTATATTATGTGAAATTCTACCATTCTCACTATGAAACTTGAGAGTATTTTTCTTTTACTTGCATGTATTGGAACGTTATTCTTGTTACTTCCTAAGTGGGAGAAAATAACACTGCGTTCAAAAAAACCCGCTGTCTCTCCTGCCCTGTAATTTCTCTGGCAAAGAAACAATACCTGTTCCTGGGGAAGCACTGAAATATTTAGCTTGTATGTTTTGTTTGTGAAAATTGTGTGTCAGTGAGGTTCAAGTTAATACTCACCGAATGAATCATCAGGCTCCTCGAGCTGATTCGCCTCCGACACCTTCAGTATCCTGGAGACATCTGGTTCCTCGGGGGGAAGCAATTTCCATCGAGGACGGGAGCTGGCTTCATGCTCCTGCGTGGGTATGAAATCAGGAAGTAGTTACTTCATCCAGCTTTTTGAGTGTGAAACACATTAAAAACATCAATCAATTTCACAAACAATTGACTAGAAAAATATTTAATTTTGACTATCTGGACAACCGAGCTACTATATAAAGTATACAAAGTAGGTGTTTTTAACTCAGATTATGGTTGTTTTCTGTCAAAGAGAAGGTAAGGTAGAAAACTAATCTACTCTCCTATTTGCTGCTACTGTACTGTAAAGTGAGCTTTGTCTTATTTTATAAAACTAAGCGTATAAGCTTAGAGATAACAGTCTAGTATCTGGTGTCTATGACGTGTGGCCTTTTGCTTTTCAGGCACTAGAATATTTCTTCTTTCACCTCCGCATTACAGTCCATCCTCGTCCAATTTAATGATTCTCACTTCCAAAGAAATTAAAAGCTACACACAACTCCTTACAGAAGGTGGAATTTGGAAGTCGAGCGTCAATTTCACAAGCCCATTTTCAAACTTTCACCTCTTTGAAAGTCAAGGGCCTGTTTTGCCTGATCATGTATTATTCTTAAAAGCAAAAAAAAAACCAAAACCCCACAAACAAACCAAAGCAAACTATAGGAAAAGGAAAACCCCAGCAGCCCAACAGTCCCCAGCAAAGCCCTGCTTTAGCGCCTGCACCTCTGGAGCCAACGCCACAAGAGCACGGCCAAACAAACACAACACCCGCCGTTTTAATTCCGCTCAACTTAGCAAAACCTACCTTTAGCTTCTTTCCAGAAAGGCTTCTCTTCTTTTTTTTCTTGGAGGACATGTCTGTGTTTGGTGTATGCTGGTGAGTGCACAGCTGAGGACACAGTTGCTGAGAACACCAATGCAAACCCACTGTCCCTGCCTCGATACCTGGGCGAGAAGGAGAAACCTTCGTTAATTCAATGTATTACGCAAAACTCACTTCAAAAGCAGTAACACAAACGCTATTAGACCAGCCTAACGCGGCACATACAAAGCAGTAATAAGACATAACGCTACTCGCACCTTTACTTGAGCTCCATAGCTGCCGTTCCCCCTTCAGGCAAGAAAATGGCGGCCGGCGCCCCCACCACCGCCCCGCCCGCGGCGACACCGGCCCCCTTACAGGGCACTCACCCGCCTTCCCGCCGCGATTCAAACCGGCCGGCGGGAAGGGAGGGGAAGAGGGAAGAAGACGAAAGGGAAAGGGAAGGTCGACGAGGCGTCAGAGCGCCGGAAGGGGAAGCCGGGTGACGGCGGGAGGCGGCATGAGAGGCCCGCTCCGCCCCCGGCCTGAGGGGAGACGCGGTGGGGCCGACCCTTGATAGGAGGCAGAGTCGGTGGGAGGGGACGGCCTGCTTCCGAGGCGGCTTTAAAATGAAGTACTGAGGTACTTGGGCACTAGTTTGTGGTGGTTTTTTTTTTTCCTTCTTTATTTTAAAGAGATGAGAAAAGCTATTTCCTCATTCTAAAAAGAGAGGGTTTTGTTTTTCCAGTGCCCAAACCTATCCCAGTTGTGAGCTAGAAGAACTCACCTGACTGTTAGCAATCATACCACATAACCACCAGAGTGATTATATGAAGGTGCTTTTATTAGGCGCTGGGAACCAAGGGTGTCCCCAAATCTGGCTCCAACCACCATCCAAAACATTGATGCATTTATACCATTTTACAACTTCATTACCATTGGTCTTGATTCTTACTCTGTTGTATTATAACTTTCAGTTTCTTAAGTAACTATCAGTATCTCAGGTACTTATTAGTATCATAGGTACAATCTCTAACAGTAACCAAACTTCTTACTCAAACTTTTGTTCAGAATCAACGTTCTGTAGTAAGGGTACAGTCCTGATTGTTTCTCAAGATTAACATGAATATATCTTTCTTCCTACAGACTACACACAAAAAAAAACCCCAAACCAAACAGAACAAGAAAACACCCACCCAAAATCTAGTTTTTTCTTCTCAAGGCACCGCTGGAGACCTGACACTGACCCCATCTATAAAACCAAGTGAACGAGATTAGGACTGCAAAAATAACCTGAAATCTAAGGTCAAAAAAGCTTGCAGCAGTTGAAGAAGTGGATTTAAAACATACAAGAAGATGGCTGGCTGTACCCCTGTGCCAATAAAAACAAAGATTCAGGCTGAAAAGCTGTAATTCTACATCTCTAGCATTAAGTTACTCAGCAATTTAATCGCTAATGGGAAGTTCAGCAATTCCTCTACAAAAGCCTTACTGGAGGAACCCTTGTCATGTCAGCTCTCCAACAACAATGGTGTTTCTCCAGGGATCTGCTGTGCCCACCCTGCTTTTTCCAAGCAAATAAGCTAAAACAGGGTGGAATATCACTTCAGGAGTATCAGGTGGAGTAGTCTCCTTACACCTCTAGTTTAGCAGCCCACAAGCTGATAGTGCCAAGCACTAATACTTAGAAAGGGTTGGAAGGGACCTTAAACACCACCCAATTCCAACACCCACTTCCATGGGACACCTCCTGCGAGACCAGGTGGCTCAAAGCCCCATCCAGCCTGGCCTTGGACACCTCCAGGGATGGGGCAGCCACAGCTTTGCTGGGCAACCTGGGCCAGGGTCTCACCACCATCACAGGAAAATCCTGGTATCTCCTCTAAATCTGTTTAGAACTGTTCATCCTCATGCTATAGCTCCCTTCCCTGATCAAGAGTCCCTCCCCACCTCTCCTGGAGCCCCTTTAGGCACTGGAAGGTGCTCTAAGGCCTCCCCAGAGCCTTCCCTTCTCCAGGCTGAAACCCCCACCCCAACTCTCTCAGCCTGTCCTCACAGCAGAGGGGCTCCCGCCCTTGCAGCATCTTCATGACCCTCAGATTACATGGAGTACAGACTAGGTACAGCACAGCTTCATGTCTGCAGCAAGAAGCGGCTCTTCCAGAAAGCTTTCTTCGATGGGATGTGCAAAGAACATGAACCTTAGATCCTGCTCTCAAGGAGAGGCATGGTGAGACTTCACTCTTTCCAAGAAGCACCTACCCATATTTGAACATGGTATTGAACAAGCAATAAACATTTTGGCTTGGAGTTCCTTCAGGAGGGAAGAAACGAATGAAGGTACATACAAAATTAGTCAAAAGGGGAAAAACCCAACACCATCTACAATGATTAGGAGAAGTGTGCTTATTATTCCCTAGTAACACCAGGACAGCTCTAATCATCTCAGTGGTGATGCTTCATCCACCACCCATGATATCTTCCATAGCCCACCACCAACTAAAGGCAGATGCGTGGCATAAAGGGGAAGGAGGACTACAACATAGGAACAACCACCACCACCATCCCCAAAATCAAGACAAGAGTCTAAGAAAACTCCTCATTTCACTCAGAAATAATTTATGAGCTTGGTAAGAAACCTGTCAGAAACCTTTACTGAAGGCAGGGAGCAAGTTACATAAAAGAGTCATCCTGTTTTTATGGATATTGGCAAAAAACCCACCTGTAAATACCACCTTCCAGAAGTAAAGCATCAAACACCAGCATTTCTGCCCCGAATACTTGGAGCAGCACAGGTTCACGGCTTGTGGGAGTTACCAAATTACCCCTCCTCAGCAGCACTTTTCCTTGATAAAACACACGCTTCACCCGGTTGAAATGCAGAAATATTTATTTTGGTTTCCTTCATTGGTTTTGAAAATTGTTTTGGTTTTATAAAACATAGAAATAGCCAACACTAAGCAAACATTTGAATTCCGATGTAACAAACTACCGCTCTAACAGTTGACCGGGATCTGTGTACCTTGAACCGCACACAGGTATGAAATTATGCTACAGAGTAGTGCATTACAATCACACACAAATCTTAGTGCAAACCTCCTTGTGCTTGTATTTTACATATATTCATGTTTTCAAAAAAAAAAAAAAACCAACAAAAAAAACAAACAACAAACCAACAAAACACACAGCAATGAATGCTAATGCAAAACCAACTCTGTTAGGGATGGCAAAGGACTTATATGCTGTAATAAGGCTTATTTCTGCTCATTTCTCAAACAAAAAGAAGGTAACTAGTTACTTTTGTAATTTATCTGGGAATTGGGTTTTTAATCCCTGAACAAATACCTATCCCCGTGCCAGCGCACGGATCCGTTGGCAGATTTAAATACTCCCCAACGGCTGCAAAGCATCAGGCAAAACCCATTAAAAAAGTAATAATGAAGAATAATCATTCTACCTGCCCTATTTTGCTACTCGGTGAAAAAATACTCAGTGGCTCATACGTAAAGCACAGAAAACTGAGAGGTTATGTCAGAAGCTCTTCTGCTTATAGAGGACCTGGCACATTTTTCATTTTTAAATTAAAAAGAAAACCACAAAAAAGCATTTTAAATACAGGGAAACGAGTGGGTAGTACAGGTGGGGTCATTACCTGACTCTTAGCACAGCCCAGCCTCCTGAATGGTTTTGGTTTTCAGTCTCTAGCGTTGCTTTAGGTTTGGGGTTTTCTTTGCCAGAGCTGGGATGTGTTGGTTTACGGGGG
>VZTM01031338.1:744-16059 GCA_013400555.1 Jacana jacana
CCAGAAGGCACCCTGCTTGAGCTGTAACTTGAGAACTAATAAGAGACTAATTGGAAGTCTTCACTCAGACTTGACATTTTCAGCAGGATCCTATGGTCAGACCCTGCTACAGTGGCCAGTGTGCATAAATCTGGAACAACCACAAAGAGATACCCAAGGTCCAAAATTACAAAGTTTTCTACAAGTTAGTAGAAAGTCTAGTAGAAAAGTTAGTTTTCTACAAGTAGTAGCAGCTTACAACATTATAAGCCATCAATTCTGACCATTATTAGTTTAAATCTAATAGACAGACACTTGGAAAAACTAAGGTCACACATCAGAGGCACCAANTTTTAAATAAAGGCCTCAGAATAACTCTGCTCAAAAGAAGGAAAATGAGCCTAACTCCTTTCCTTGCCCTGTTACACGAGAGCAGCTTTGCATAGCTTACGCGTGCAAACACCAGGAATCTCAAGATTAAATCATTTATTTTTTTCCAGACAACTCTGGAGAGCCACCAAATTAAAGCAGGCCTTTCAGCCTTCAGTCACAGGAAAAAGAAAGCAAGCTTTTTGCAAGTACCTTTCCTAACCCATAGCTACATTCTGAAAACACTTTTAACTGACCAGCTTGATACTCTAGTACCAAACCAGGGCACAGTTTTTCAATGCTGTTAAAACTCTTCTAGAAGTAGGACACAAAAACCCAAACCTCCAAAGAAAAGTATCTTTAACATGCTTTTGGGGTTTTGAAAGGAATTTTCCTTAGTCAAGTACTTGATGTCTTAACAGAGAAACATCTTTAAAAAGTGAATAGTTCAGTGTTTAATATTTAAATCTAGAACCGAACGCTTCTAATAATAACGCCGCTCAAACAGCCCACATTTTCAACATAGAAGCAGCATCTCAGTATCACAAATGTTCTGGAAAAAAAAAAGTAAATCTGATCAATCTTGGCCTTTTTGGACTAATATTTGCCCCTCATCCTCCGCTTCTGGCTAATGGATAATGAAATACATAGTGGAAGTTTCTGTAAAACTTTATATTTTATACCCATTGCAGCTATGATGGTTTTGTTAAAACCAGACTAGGTTTCTGAAGGAAGTCCAAAACAGAGAGCCCTAAAAGGCAGAGGCTCTTTTCTCTAGAATCAAACACAACCAACCAGCTACAGAAGTCAGCTTATCTTGCAGCTCTTAACCTCCACTACGAGATAAATCTCTTAGATACAAGTTTCAACTATTGGTTCTGAAAGTTCAGCTTCCAGCATAACCATTACAGAAACTGTACTGAGAGGACTGAATTCCTAAATCAGAATTTTATTTTTAGCTTTTTTACCACACAAATATTTCAACAAAATGAACTTCAGCAGCAACAAAAAAAAACATCCAACTGTCTCCAAAGGTCACTCACCACTATTCTAACACATCCCATCTCCTATTTATAAACTCAGATCTTCATATCCATCTTGTGTTACCACAGCCAGAAAACCTAGTCCTTCTTGCAATAAGTATTTTAAAAAGACAGATTTCATAGCATAGTTCTGTGCTCTATACTTGCAAAATAAAGCTTGAAAATGCAAGCCAAGTGCATATGTTTTTACAGCCTAAAATAGTAGCATGGAAACTTATATCACACACAAAGTGGGCTACTAGTCTGAAGTCTAAAAACAGCATACTATTTGCAAACATCAAGATGAACAGCATGCCCACCCTGAATTCTGCCTCACTCCCACTCACAGTACTCGGTAGCCAAGGGCCTCTCAGCCAGTTACAATTTATGAACTATGCAATTGTCATTGCCAAAGTTACAGGCAGGGACTAGCCACCAAACAGTGACCTCAATATCAAAATACTTATCTTGTATACACTAGAGCCTATTTTCAAGTTCACTTGAATTTAATAAATTCCTCTCAGTTTCCATTTAAGATCAAGCAAAATTCCACTGGCTGCAGAAGCCAGCAAGCTTGGCACAATTATTCTTTGCAAAGCACACAGACAACGAGGTTTATAACTTGCACTGTCAACAGGGATCTACTGTACAGACTACAGCAATAAGACAATCTTTAACCTAAATTTAGCCTAATTTAAAATTGCCAGAAGTTTGCTACCACTTATCACAGCTACTTCGTTATTTTCACTTTTTTCTTAATATAGAAAGGGAACTGTACTGTGAAATTGCTGCCCTTCAGAGCTCAAAACCTTTCTGTCTGGTTTCCCCCCCAAAAGTAAACAACCTTATATTAGAATTCTAACTTTTGCTCAAATTTATCCACCCTAAAAGAGATCTAATTCAGCCTCAGAAATTACGTGAAGCTTAAAAAGGCATTTTGTTTGCAAATTCCTAATTTATCAAACAATAATTTGTCCATAGTGTTATTACTCTGAGAATCTTTGTTCAGAAAAAGTCTATGCTTTCCTCTAAACTGAACAGACACAGGTTATCATGGGTCAATGAATTTCCCATTTACTGATTACCTAAAATCTCATTGTAGCCCATATTTAAAATATATTTCAAAATCATTGTTAATTTAGAAGCTGTATGATTTTGAGTTAAAAACCTTACGAAGAATTTTAACTCACTTATCTAGGTAACACTGGATAAATTAATCATCACTGAACTATATTCCTTAAAACCTTATCAATTAACTTGTGCTTACAAAATTCCTTATTGGTTTCCACTGTATCTTGCTGGTGACTAATGTCAGGCTAACTAAGTTATAGTTAATCCAGGTGTCAGTAAAAATTCCTTTGCTACCCAAAGCTGTAGACCAATACTTTGCATTTGGATAGAGTCAATACAGACAGTAATGGCACATTAAGCTTTACTTGTGTGATTTTTTTACCTGCAAGATTCCAGGTAGCAAGTCCGCAAAATGTTTAAGAAGAGGAAGGTTGTGCTCATTAGCCAGCACAAATGCAGCTGCAGCTCTAGCAGACAGAGTCTTGATCTAGACAACAGGCAGGAGTGGAGAAAGAGAAATGTGAAGAACTGGTGATGAAACATGCCTTTGTTTTCTTTTACTATTAGAGACTACATTTTGTATTATCATTATCACTTCCCTTTTCCATTTGACTAATAAATTAGTTTCTAACATGGGCTTTTACATCTCACTTCAAGCTAAGGCAAAGCAATGTTGAAGATATTCAGCATCTGTGTCCTTGATATAAAAAAAGTTTATATTACAAGGTGGCAAGTATTCCTTAGTTGTGTTTTTGGACTGGTGGGTTTTGTTTTGTTTTGTTTGGTTTGGTTTGCATTGTTGGGGTTTTTTTTAGGGAAAGAAAAAAAGCAAACACCCCTATTGTTTTCAAGTTCCATCCCAATTTCAACTGTGAATGCAAGTGTCAAAGACCCATTTTTCAAAAAGTGTGATCTAAGTATTTAAAAAACATTTCTTTAAAGGCAGGACTTGTGGTACTTCAGAAAATGTTACACTGTTGACTTTCAAAGGTCAAAAAGTAATCCATGGGGGGAGCAGCAAACTGAACCCATATACCACAGCGGGGTTTCCTATTCTTCCCAGCATTTTCCACAACAAGAGAAACATTTTCGAAGTACAATCCTCTGCACAAATCAATAAATCTGAAGCCTTCCAGAAGAGCAAGACTTGCTACCATGTCCTTAAAGCAAAGCACGCACAAACAGTTCAAAGAGCTGTCATATATTCGAAGTTTTGAGACATACTGTGTACAGATACTATGTGCAGCTATACTATGTATCTATATTGTTAAACACAAGAGTCAGAAAAGGAACTTAAGGAGTTTCTGACTCCTCACGCCGCTGGCAAAAACCCCTGGCTCTGCTTTGGGCCACTACAACTAGATTTCTCCAAGCGTAACTACTACGGAAGGGTCTAGGCTGGGCCCGTGCGAGAATACGATCCAGCCAGTCAGCTTCAGGACCATAAAAAGGTTTGGTCTTTTTGTTCTGCAGGAGTCATAGTCCAAACTCCAGATGTTCATCAGTTTCCAGTAATGCCATTCTCTGGTTGGAATCTATGGTTTAACCTTTACACATTTGAGATTACTGCACTAGGTTTCTATGCTTGGGACACATTATTAAAACAAAACAAAACAACGAACCCAACAATAACCAAACCAAAACAAAGTTCTTACTGATGGATGCTCTTGATCTTGCATACACTGAACCAGCATTCTCTTAATGACCTCCAAATAGTGTTGCTGCTGGTTTCCGAAAATCCCAGGAAAATTCCTAAGGATAAAAAAAACGACACCCAAAACATTAATAAAAAAAAAAAAATAATAATCACAGTTTAACCATTATTTTAAACTCATCCATTGTTTAAGCTACAGATCACAACTGTACACATAAGAGTTAAGTAAACCACAATACAACAGAATAATATATATAGAGAGAGATAGATAGATATGCTTCCTTGTTAATTAGGTTGTGATGGTTTTTCTTGCATTTTACAGGCATGATTTGGCTAACCTGGAAAAACGTAGAGAAGCATGAAAGCTTACCAGAAAATATGTAGAGCAGCCTCCCGCAGTCCCACATTCTGAGAGCTGACAGAGTCAAACAAGAATTTCAGAACTTCTGGCCACTGGTTGTTGCCATCTTCATCTAGATTAAACACCACAAACTTTTTAGGATAAGCAGACTTAAGGGCAGTTAGATCTCAGTTGTGCAGGACAACCAGTCATCGCTACTAAAATTAATTTTTAAACAAAAGAAAGATCTGAATATGTTTTTGAGTTGCAGTGCAAAATACAGCTGAAATCTTCAATCTAAAGAAGGAACAGGGGTATTTTTCCATTTACTGTTAAATAACACTACTCCAAAATGAAAACAATGTTCAGCATAACATTCATGAAAATGTAAACAAAATTGGATTTTTAAACCTTAATAGAATCTCACCTAACCTCAAGCAATTTTAAAAAAGTAGCGTCAAGGAATCTTATTTTTATCTGATCAAGGATAATATAAACAAATATTAGGGTTTATTTTAAACCATGAAATCCGTTAGTACACCAAGTAAAAGCATCTACACAAGACTAGAGAACAAGAGATAAAAATACAACTACTATCAACACACAAGCATTTTACTGCAATTATCAGCTTCTATAAAGTACCTATTAAGTTCCTCGCCAGTTCAGCAACGATGTCACAGATTTTTTTCCTCATACTGGACTGCGTTTCCAACTGAATAATCAACAGCAATCCACTTTTGATAGAGGTCTGATCATCAGGTGAAAGAGCTGGATAAACTTCTTCAAAAGCAGAAGACAAAAGTCGTCGTAGAAGGACAGCTGCCATTTGTCTAGCCTATGGAATAAGGAAGTATGTATGTTCAAATGTTGTGATAAGATAATCACACTCTTATGAGGAAAGACTACTGCCATCATGCTTCCAAAACAATCAGTTTTCACTGCGTAGACTTGTCTGGTGAATGGAAACAGCTCTCCAGCAGCAAATGAGGATTATGACAGTAAGTAAAAACACAGTAAAGAAACATCTGCTTACAACCACATTTCTAGCAACTATAGTTCCTAAAAAAATAAATCACGAAACGCACTGAGGTAATTAGGATTTTCCTAGAGCTGAACCTTGGACATATTTTGTGGCAAGATAAGGACTTAGCTGCATTACTGAAAGATGTGTAAAGCATGTTGTCTGTCTGTTTTAAGTGGGCTGCTGAGATAATTAGAATCTAGATGCAGTTTTTTTTGATTAACACGTGACTTAATAGGACAACTTTGTCTGACAATTGACCTGTAAGCCCTCCTTCACTTTCTCAAACAATTTTCACACTAGATATTCAGGAACTTAGAATTAGATTTCTTACTCTAAATAAAAATAATAAAAAAAACCCCAAAACCCAAAAAACCCCAACCAACCAAAGCTTTCAGCCTGTTGCAAACCTATGATACAATGAAATGTTTTTTGTTAAATTTTAATTTGAGCACAGGAACCTCAATACCACATATTACAATCTTTCCTGCTTCCTGCTTGCGTGCACCACTCTACAACAGTATCACTTAAGCATCTGTATTTATTTACAATTATACAAGAACTACAAGCAAAATACATGGCTGAGTAATTGAAAATTAGTTTTTTTACATACAGTAACATACAGTACAGGCAAAAAGACATACAGTAAAGGCAAAAAGACAGAAGAATCACTCTGAATAACTTCATAAATACTATGTTCGCTAACCACTGTTTCTATAAGGACAGACAGTAACTAAAAATTACCCCCAACATTTATGAAGTTTAACATGTGTAACAAAACCTTACACATGTTAAGCCCTCACAAAAAACCCCAATCCAATGCAATGCACACTCAATTTTTTCCTAATATATTCTCTAATATGTATTAATGAAAACCAATTTCATTTAGAACAGCCTTTAAAATCCGAAAATGTTCTATGAGCAGCAGAACTAATGAGGTCTGATTTCCAAAAGATCTCTCAATCTATAGATGAGAAACACAAACTGCTAAAGAGTCTCAACTTATAGCATACCCTGGAAAAAAACAGGTATTTCTAGATCACCCAAGATCCTATTCTCGTCACATCCTGGAGTCTCCAGACTCACTGTACCTTTTTCCAACCACTTTAGCACACTTCTATACAGCTAAAAAGTAGTGCACATAAAAGTGTCTTTATACTTGCAGAAGGGAAGGACTAGAATTGGACCTTACTCTAGATCATCTCTCATCTCCTCCTCCTCAACAGCTCCAGCGTGGATCAAAGCTACCACATACGTAGAATTAGATCTTCCCTAGTAGATCTGAGACAGCAGATAAATAAAGAGGGTCACGGTGCCCACCTGTGCTGTAGCTCCAACCATAACCCAAGGTTCTCTAGCAATAGATAGTCATATGGGGAACATGAGTTAGGAAGGAGGAAGAGTCTTTTTCCACTGCTTCTGGGAATCCCACTAACAAGGTGTCCAAAACCATTAATGGTACCACAATGTAATGGTCTAGAAGCTTCAATATTGTGACAGGTTAAATTTCCCATTAATATGGTGAAATTACATAGGAGAAGCCTTGATGGGGAAGCAAATTTCCCAGGACTAAACAAGGCACAAACTGATTCAATGTTGTCCCTTACTGAGGGCGTTGTGTTTCTGTGCACATTCTGACATCTGACTCGCATTATATTTAATCCTTTCCTGAGGTAATAATAGGTGGCCAGATAGGTAATAGAGCTTGTTTTCATAAAGCATGTAGTCTCAAAGATAAGAATTTCCACCTCTGAAGAACTTAAACACAGAACGATTGCAAAGTGAAAACACAAGTAATGAGGTATAAAGACACAAGATCAACACTACATGAATTAGAGCTTCTCTTTACTGTTATTAGCTTAGAAAAAAAAAATCCCAAATTCCCTGAAGCAAATTCAAATGTTTGAAGGAGTGACAAAGCAGCAATTGACTTCTTATAATAAATGGCATATTTGCCTCAGCAGATAGCCACCTAAATATGAAAATTACCATTGTCAATTTAATAATGACAAACACAGCTAGATTAATGGCAGCTCTGGGTCCGTTTTCCTCTGCTTTAAGAAAGTGTTTTTCACACATACCAAAGACTTTTACATTTATGTGTTATGAGGTATGTACCCAAACAAGCATTTTAAAATCCTGCAACTTAGTACCTATAGCTTTTAATCATAACAGGAACAATATAAAGTGAACATTCCCAAAGAGCTTCTATTTACCAGTGAAGCATAAAAAAGCAGGAAAGCGGAATTCTCTCCTAGCATTGGACTCTTCTGCACGTCTAAATTACTGAGGCACTCACATACAATTGGAATGCCAAAGGTATTAATGTAAGAAGTAGTTGTAATACTCAAATTTCAACACAGCACTTCTTATTTATAGAATTTACAGTGTTTGAAAAACACTCTAGGATTTTACTGATGATGGAACAAAGACACAAGACAAAACCAAATTGCTGAGCAGGGTAACAGAAAAATTCTGATCAGCAATCTGGGATACAGCATTCTCCGATGGCATTCAAAATGCCTAGGTAGTCCTACACATTTTCTAAGAAAAAGACCAACTGTCTTGTGTGGCTTAGTCACAGTGATTTTTACTTTTGTTTTACTGTTCCTTCTGAGTCCTCCAGGAAGGAAACATGCATGGATGGAAGCAATCAATATTTAGGACACGGTCCAAAGACAGACTTGCACAACCTCATTTGGTGTCCAGCCCCATGTGGAACTCAAAGCATGCAGTGCCTAAGCGCTGCATACAACTGAAAGGCAGAACCTGTGGGCCATCAGCAGTCCATAGGCTGTCTTCCTTCCCCTCCAAATGCTAAAGAGGAAGCTGACCACAGCAGCAGCTTGCAGACTAAGAAATGCAACCCTTTCACACAACAATACGGAGAGGGAGAAAGGTCAGAGCCCTGCAAGAGGGCTGCAAGTACAACAGAAACAGTTTTACACAGCATTTGTTCTTGTATTTCACAGGGCTTGAAATTAGTCAATTTTAAATTCAGACACAATTGAAAACTGCCAATCTAGAGTTAACCAGGAAGAAAAAAATTGCAGGATAAAAAGAAGAACTTATGTTCCACTCTGAGATTTAAGTGGTAAATCAAAACTGCAAAGGAACCGCCTCTAACACCTGAGATACATCCCAAGGATAAAAATCACCAAATAATCTGTGAATATATGCCACCTTTCTGTCCAACTCTTTAAAATGCATTTGCAGAGGAACTTCATAACAGTGAGACTACACGTTCAGGAAGTTGAGACCTGGGTTCAAGCCCCTCCTCAGCCTGAGGTGTACACACTCACTTATCATCTGGCACAGAAGTGTTCTAACTGCTAAATCAGACACTTCACTTCTGTGAACAGTGTTACTCTGCTATCAGGAAAGTATGAAATGAGAAGAGAGGGAAAAGGTGATTATTTCCACAGCTTAGGCATTCAGTTAAGAGAAAACCTGCTATACAGTTAGTTTTTGAAAGAGTTATTTCTGATCTAGCTTAATGGCTTTTTTCCATGTCAAATGCAAAGGTTACTGGAAGCAGGATCTGAATCCCCATTTCTCCATTTAAATGCAAGTAATAGGTTGCAGAATAAAGATTCTCTCAACTGCTGTTCAAGCAGTCCTACAAATCTTATATTTTCTATGACACAGAAGTCCAGCAAACAGGATGGAGTATTTTCTTCAGCCTAGTTTTCTTGGGAGTGGGTAAAGCAATATAGAGGCTTCAGGATAAAGAAGGATCTGAACCCAGCTTTCCCACAGCCTAGGCAAGGGATCTTTAAAGTTCTAAGGCTTCTTCCAGAAGCCTGTATTCAGTGGTGCTGGTACATTCAGTATGCTCAGAGGACACATATTAGGTCCAAAGCCCTATCCACTGGTGACATATGCACTATTCTGCCCAACATTTGGATCTACATAAAACACATGCAGATTCAAAATGCCTACTGGATACACACAGAATGCTTCCCTACATGTTTATACACTATGTTTAGATTAAGCATGGGGACAACTTCTGTTAGGCTCTAATTAGGCTACTATGTAGTTGGCTTTACAAGGAAGAGAGGTTGTTATCAGCTTTTATTAATCAGAATTGTTTGAGCCCAGTACCCAATGTCTACTTAAGTTATGACCTAAAATTTAACTTTTCTTTGATTTATCCCGTGGTGGAATTAAATGACAAGTTACCCTACAAACATTACCTTCTGGTGTCTTCAGTAGGAGTAACTTCTACAGGTGAAAAAAGTTTTTTTGCACTTAAGTTGGAAGCCAAGTCATCTGCAAGATTCTGAACAAGTTTCTGGCTGGGCTATTTCCTTAGCTGATATCAATGGAATAAAATACACTGGAGTAGATACATGGGACATGTATTTATTTACACAAGCATGACTGTAGTTGTCAACTCAGACTTACCAACTGCATTCAAAACAGAAGCATGTGCAATGCAGTTAAAATTTCTAGGGCATAGTATTATCTGAATGCTACATATGACATTATTCTGATTAAAAAGGCGCAGTGATAGATCTTATTTTTCATGGACATTTAAATACAGGAGAGACTGCTCTACAGCTTTCTATCATTTGAAAGATCTCAGAGGGTCAGTAGGGAAAGCTACAGCTCTTATGCAACCAGTTGCTGGTATAATACTGAAGAATTGTCAGAAGAACACTGCTTTGTAGGTAGATAAGCATCAGTTTCAGTAAGCTGATACTTAGTGTTAAAAAGCACAAGTGGCATTTACTTCTAAATTGAATACAATCTACCAGAAGAGATCTTTAAGCAGAGAGAAAAAGCACACATACTCTCTTTATAATATTGCTCAGAAATTCTAGATGCTACAACCTTCTGTTGCTCAGTGAAACTTTAGATTTTGAAAAAAAAAAAAAAAAAAGTTAATTTTTTTTACTCTATGTGACTCTGTATATCTTGAAAGCTTAGTACTTCTTCACTCTGGATATCCAAACGAATAATAGTTTTAATAACAAGTACCATATCCAATTGCTACAGTGTGTGAGCCTTTACAAGATTAAGGAGTAACTAAAAGGCATGCTTTACTGTATGCCCAAAGAAAAGATTTAGGTAGTGCTTAGACTGCTCTGCATTCGCTCTGTAACACTGCTACATGCTACCCAAATAGGGCAAAACACAAGCCACCCGAACAAAACACGCAAAACAACTCTTACCTATCTCCCCCCAGTTCCTGTTTGAGAAGCACAAGAAGTTTCAGGTGGTACTAAAGTTTAACATATTGAGGCACAGCACCCCAAAGTGGAAAGCATTTCTCAACTGTAACTTGAAGGAACATCACAGTAACACTCATATATTAGTTACACATTTTAAGGAAAGAACCAAATCGTTAAGCAAAACACACAACCAGAAAACAATGGAGATCTAAGCAGTCACTTATGAAGCACTACTTTTGAAACTAAATATCCTGCATGGGAGCCTCAGCTAGTGAACTTGACATGCAACAAACTAGATGAGTTGTCTCTCTAAAATGTGCAGTACATTAAGATGTTTCAGTTAATACCCAGCTTTTTCATTTATCCCAAATGACCAACACTGATTTCTTCCCCCCTTCTCCAAGTTCCCTTGAAAGCTGCAGAATTCAAAGATTATTGAGGCTTACCTCCTCAGCAGCAGCAGTATTCCTGATTGCTTGTAGGAGGAATGTGATCTTAGATTGACCTGGAATATTCTCATATGTCTCCTGCAGAAAAAAGGATGCAACTTACTGTAAACAATTACTAGAACACATGTGTTAAGTATTAATATGAATTGAGTTTCCTTTAAAACAATTTCAGTATCCATTCAGTTAATAGAAAACAACATAGCAAAATATTTAACCCTATCAAAGTAAAAATTTCTGACCTGGTTTAAAATAGTGAGTGAAGTCTTAGTTACATATTAAGACCTGTGATATTGGAATTGTCTACATATGCAGTGCTGGCCACTTACAAGATGAGTTCGGAAAGACAACATTAACAGGTATCCTATTGTAAATACAACATATATGGAACAGGCATCTTCCTAGTAATTGGTCATAGCTTCTAACACATCAAAGGATTAAGAACTTTGGAAGCTTGACACTGAACTGTAACCAACAGGCTAATAATCACTGACAAATGTATAGTCCAAAAATTTGTTCAGTTCTTTTTTTGAACCTTTTTACAGCTTTTCCAATGTTGTGTGGCAGTCACACACCTCAACTACATGGCTTGAATAAGAAATTCTCATTTTTGAACTCCTGTCTGAATTTCAAAAAGAGAGACTATTTAGTCTCCTCCTTAGAGAAACCCTGTTAATGAAACGGAAAGTTTAATGAGAAGTTCGGTTACATTGTCTTACACACTTCTGGCATGCTGTTCATTCACTATGGCTTTTTAAACAAAATTGGTACAAAGAAGCTAGTGAGCTCACAGCAAAATAACTTTCACTATCCAAAACATAGTATCCATGAACATTTCAAAATCACGAATGCTTGTTTCCAGTACACTAAACCTATATACATAAGAACAGAGGTATTGCGAGCTGAAGAGCAACCACTGAAAACATTCAGAAATAGTTCTATACTTGCTAACTCTGAAAGAGTTGTTTTTGTAGACACAATCTTGAAGATAAGTTACTCCACCCTTTCCAAATATTCACTATCCTCCCATCTTGAACTTAAAGAATAAACCTACCACACAAAGGCTGGGTTCATTTCAACCAGTTCCCCGACTACTTCCCATTTTTACCATCTTTCCAATACTCTAGCAAATTTACACACCTTGATGGTATACCTGCCATTTTCAATAAAGTAGTTTCCCCATCACAAATTTAATGGTAGAGATCATCTTCATCTTCTTTCACCCTCTGTACTTGTTTCCTAGTAGGCCTTGTTCACAGAGTCAATTCTTTCTTTATATTCTCTCTAGTTACTAATATATGTTCACCATCAATGAGATTCTGAATCCCCAATGAATCCCTGCATTTAATCTAATCATTTCAAGAGTGCAAAATTAAATGAGGTTTAGGGTCAGAATAGAAACTCTCCTCAGATTAACCACTTCCATGAACACATACATTTATACTGCACTATCATCTACTAATATAAAGACAAATACAAAAACAAGAAGGTTCCCTAAACAAAGGCCCAGCATGGACTTGAAGCTATGCTTCCATGGAGAGCTGAAGCACTGTAAAAGCTGGCTGCCCTCATAAAAATTCTGACAATAATGAAATTCTCTTTCGAGTTGTTTAAATTCACCAGAAATAGCACCAACCAATCCAGTTGTTCACCATCATAATTCTGTCAAATCAGTAAATGGGATTCAGAGGGGCCTAAAGAGCACCAGGGCAAGGTAGGCAAGAGGAACATATGGCCCAAACCAGAACCTTCCCCCTGTGCTGGTGGAGGACCACTTTGTTGGTTCTACTCATCTTACTACCAGTCTTGGCTGTGCTCAAAATTATCTACCTGGATCCTGCTACATCTTCACTGTATTCTTTCAGTTCATGATTAGTCCCCCAGCTACTTTATCAAGAGCTACAAATTTCTCACACAGCAAGACTAACTTTCAGAATCTGTGCAAGTGAATATCTAGTATCTACAGTTAGTACCCACATTCTTCCAAACCTAGGAAATATATTTAAAAAAAAAAAAAGAGAAAAAATAAGCATAAAAGAAAAAAAAGGCAAGACAATGTAAATAAAAGTTTCTCTGTCAGAGGACAGACACAAAAATAAGAGAAAGACAGGCTTTTATAGTCAGACAACATTCCAGTAATTGTTAATGGAAGATAAAGGGAATGACCCAGGTTTCAGCAAACTGGTCAGAACAAGTTCTGAGTGTGCTAGCACATAGATAGATCCATATACAGAAATACTTAAATAAAATCATGTTTTAGGCGAATAGACTTTCCTCCTTCCCCCCCCTTTTTTTTTTTTACAGCTTTTACTATACCCCCACCCAAACAGGGTATGACTCTACACCACCAGCAGGTCTAGTTTTCAACATGAACACCCTTCATCCTAATTTAAATGACCAGACCTATTAAAAATAACCCAGGTCTGTCTCCTTCGTTCTCTCTCTCATTTTCACTGATTTTCATTGGACACAAACAAAAACCTGCTATTTAATTTACCTGCAGTTATTTGAATCCCTATAGTATTCACTATTGCCTTCCAACAGTGAGTATACTTCAAAAAATTGGAGAATACAGATGTTTAAGATCAAATATGAGTCCTGTATGATTTTAGTAAGCAAATATCCTAAAGGCTTTGCAACACTTTCCTCCAAAGAAGTACTGCTTCAAGAAACAGACAACATTAAAGAAAAAAAAAGAGTCAATCTAGTTCTACTACAGAGAGGCAGATTTGTGTTTCTAGGAACAAGTTTGTTAATTCACCATGAAGAAGATGAAGCTGAGTTCCTCACAGCCGTGCATGGTGGAATAATGAGAAACAACGGGCATAAATTGAAAAAAGGAGGTTCTCTTTGCTCTAATGATGAGAGTCAAGCAGGAGCGGGTTGCTCACAGAGCTTGTGCAGTCTCTTCATTCTTGGAGGTTTTCAAAACTCAACAGGACAAAGCCCCGAATGACCTGGTCTGACCTGAGAGCTGGCACTGCTTTGAGCAGGAGATCACACTACAGACCTCCTGAGGACCCTTCCACTCTGAAGGATCTTAAAGCTTAAAAATACCTGTAATACACCTCGGAAATATGCAGAAATGCCAGATTCAGTGCGGTTAAATAAGTAAAGATTACATTATTTGCTTATATTTGTATACAAAACTAATGGACTTGAAAAGCAATTAAGGTTTTTTTTCCTGATAGACCATAGTGCATATGTATCTATGAAATTAAAAAAACCCCCTCCAACTCAATTCTGAGGAAGTTTCTGACAGAACATGCCAGTTGTAAGAATCTAAGTTTTAGACTTCTTTTCCAATAAAGTTTTATTTCACAAGCCTTATGACACAGTTGCCTAACAAATCTGCTTTGTTAAAATTTCAATAAAGCTCAAAAAGTCGTAAGAAATGTTCTTCTGTTACACGCAGGCAACGTAGTTGAGAAGAAAAAGAAATTCAGCTCCCAGGGAACGGTCTCCTTTGCATCTCTAGGTTCGGGAACGTGGGAATAATCCTCGCTGCTTCTCTAGAAAGCGTTTGAAGTAATCAATATTGAGCTTTGCTAGCTTTCTAAAAATGTTTGTCTCCTCTCCTTCACGTTCCCAATTTATATTTGAGGAATTTTCACTGCAGCATCAGAGAACAATAATAGTTTTTATTCTTCCCCAAACAATGCGCTGAACTCTGCTGACCGCTGAAGTGATGAGAGCGATAAAAGCCTCGATGCAGCCATGCAGTGGGAATTCATGCTAGACCTAGACGCTAGTATTTAATTCAATAGGAGAGATTCCCCACTAGGCTTGACAATGGAGTCTTAAGCATGACAGAGAGAAAGAATTAACGTGGCTTAGCCACCACAAAGAATTTCAGCTGAAACAACACATCTGAAAAGTTTTTGCTGATAACAGAAAGACTCAGCATATTGAAAACGCTTCTTTTAGTGAAATATTTCTTAGCTGACGAAACACTTGAATACCCGGCCCACTCCGAAGTTAAAACTAAACTACTGTATGGAAAGAAGAGAGGTCCTCGGCTGGCGGGGGGAGGGTGGGGGGTGGCTACGGTCCCACTCCTGCCCCAGCACCAGGGGACAAGCACCCTCTTGGCCGGTCCGCTTGGGGAGCGCAGAGATCGGTCTACAAGTGCAGCCGACCGCTCCTCCCCGCTCCCCGGCGGGAGCCCTTAAATTCAATCACGCCCCTCCACGCCCCGCACCCATCCAGGACCGACACCCGCCTTGACCTCATTTG
>VZTM01031342.1:2493-32402 GCA_013400555.1 Jacana jacana
AGAAAGAAAAATAGTCAATGGTCTGCAACATAAATGGAGAACTGGGAATGGAAATTATGACAGAGGAATTTTGTATGGATGAAAAATGAACAGGTTATTCCTGGCTCTCATGATGAAAAGAGAGGGAGAAGTACTCAAACTTTATAGCTTGGAAACTACAGCAAGATGGGTTGGGTTGTTTTGAGGAGCAGTTAGATCAGATGGCAAATTCAGAAGGAAGAAGGAAGTGAAATGATTTATGTAGTGCAGCAGACATTGCATTCAAGTCTGGGGAGTATGTATGAAAAGTAACTACACTTCAGTGACATACGGTCTGTGTGTAGTCAGTGAGTAGTCACTGACTACACACAGTCAGTGTAGTGTCTTTTTGTTATTGTTCGACACTGCAAACTAATGCATATATTTCATCCTCATGTGCACATGCACAAAGTATGCATGTATACACACTCAACAATGCAAATATACACACATATTTGTATACTTACATGTGTGCATATATATATATCTATAACACATAAACGTATTGACTCAAAACGTTCAGTTGTTGAACTCAGTGGTGATGAGCAGGGACAGATTTTGGCCTTAAGAGAAATTGAAAATCTAGGCAAGCTAGCTATGCACTGCATGGGGAAGGAAAATACACTGAAAGAGAGGGCAGTGTCTCTGCATACAATCAGTCCATGTAATGTTTTGTTTGTCTGGTATATGTAGGTTTGAGTGCAAAGAACAGAAAGAAAGGACAAAGAAAGATTGAAATAGCTTCTACAAGTGCCCATCGAGTCTAAGAGACAGAGGGGAATTATGTCTGTATGATTATGGTGTTACAGATATGGGAGATGATGTACACTCTGATAACAGCAATTCCTCTCTGTGACCTGAAGATTAGGAAATCAGAATCCTGGACTAAATGGCCATGGTGTAGATGGCTAAAACTGGTCAAGAAGTAAATAATTCTCAGCCCAGCTCTTTGAAACAAACACAGCCTCTTTAGTTCATAAAATCAATAACCTGAGACCAAAATTTGATACAAAACAATCTTGGCAGTTTTCATGTTTTTAAAATTTGTTCTCCTCATGAGAAGAGAAAAATAAAATCATGCTGGGAGTCACTTTCTGAGGGCTGCAGCATGCATTACCCTTGTTGCTATGATATCACTGAAAAGATCACAGGGATGGGTAGATCAAATATTCCAGGCTAGAAAGTCAACAAGTGTCTTTGATAGTGTCAATTCTTTCATTATAAACCCTTTCCTGCTCTCCAGGAGTGGCTGACAGAAATACACCTCTGCTGAAAGAATACAGAAATATTCTCAGGAATTATTCCCCTTTTATTGTTTTTGTGAAATGTTTTAGCTCTATATAAGCTGGAAGGTTTTTTATGCTGAAGAAGGTAGCTCTTGAGTAACTATAATTAAAAATTTAAAATCCATTCAGAAGAGATTATCAAAGTACCAGAGTCTGATCCAACTCCTCTTGGTCAAGTCCATGACCTGTGCCATCAGTGGGTATATGCAGGGAAACAGAAATGGCTTTTGTCAAAGTACATGATTATTAATTTGTGATGAAAACCATCACATGACATGAAGCTGGATTTGGGAGCTCCACAGGGCTTATAGATCTGCAGAAGTGGAACACTGGATGAATCAAATCCCACAGTTCATGTGATGCAGTCACAGTGGGTGAGCTGCAGATTTCTCTGTAGTGTTGCTTGGAGTCACATTACCATTAGACATAGAAGGATTTGTTCTGGGGCTCTGTTTCCAGAATGGACTTCTGTGCAGACCAGCATACATGGCATAGACTGTCCTGCAGCACATAGTGTGAGACTTCTAGATAGATAACACTCTCACCTGAGTGCTTTGAGTGACACAACCAACTTTATGCTGGCAATATATCATAGGTAATGGTACTTACTTTGAGCAGTGATGTGTGAAAATTATCTTTCCAGGTACTGATCTAAAGTGAACTATTCACATTAATAAGCACTCCACTGGCATCACTGAGGGATCCACAGCATGGCCTCATGTTGTCCATAATCAAAAGTTTAAAAAACATATATTTTGTCAAACATATAAACATATATTTTTTGTCAAAAAAATACAAAAGCTGTTGAAAACACACCACTTGGATAATACAGATTAATTTTGAGAGGAGTAAAAAGCATGTCTGTGATTGGCAATGAAAATTAAACCTTTGACTTGTTTAGATAAATATTTAAAAGATATCAATAGTTTTTGAGAAAAAGATTTGTTTTTCAAAAGGTAGGTACTTCCCACACTGTACTGTTATGTATCCAGTGGAATGCTCACTTTGTTTCTATTTTTATAGTTAATTGTTAGGAGAAACTCTGTATTTGTACTGCAGTAACTGAAATGTCTTGTTCTTCAGTAAGAACTCCTCAGGACTGTTTGCTTAGTGACCTTTTGGGCTTTTTAACTAATGCACAAGTAAGATAAGAATAATCAACTCAAATATTTACATTGGACATTTCCAATGGTTACTTCCAATTTATAATTTTCCAAGGATCTGAAAAAGACACTACACTGTGGATTGAAGTGTGTATCTTTAAAGCCTTCTAGTTAATGTTCTGATTCACAATGTGATACTGAAAAACTTTTAAGACCTTAATGACATACCTCAAAAGGAAGATAGACTTGTGGATGTCTAGGTGCTGCTAATGAATTAGTATTGGTGAGAACAGAAAATTTTTGGCATCTCAGCTATTCAGTGTAGCACAGTCCTCTTTATTTTATATTATTTTCTTCCTGTGAACATTATTACCCTTGTTTACTAGATCTTATTTGGAAGCACTTAAAATGAGTTGGGTAGGAGAAGACTTCACATCAAACATAGTCAGAATTTCAAATTGCTTAGAATAAAGAGACCCAAAGTTCCTTATTTTTCAGGAGTTCCATGTTAGAGAAGAGATCCCATTATAGACACTTCATGGTAATTCCCAAATACCTTCTGTGTCAAGAAATCAGTTTGTACAGGAACACAACCAGAGCAAACAATGAACAACAGTGAGTGCTTGGCACCTAGGTCTCTTTGCAAAAAAGATCAGTATTTCCAGGCCACCATATGAGATCTAAAACATTTGAGCTTTTCGACACTTGTATTGTTACATGCAGGACATGTTTTCAAGGTGAAAAGTTATCAGAAAAGAAGGAAATTTAATTATCAGATAAATAGGAAGTGGACACACATTACCAGATGATACATTTACTTCCATTTGCTGAACAATTTAACTGGGCACATAACCTGCTCCCACTCAGAAGGAGTCTGTATATGACTCTGCAGTGCAATAATTTTTCATGTTTTCTGAGAGTGCTGCTTCTTAGTGCCTTCATTCATTCCGATTGTAAGAGGGGGCTGAGAGTGCTCAGCCATGCAGGGTAATCCTTCAGCAGGAGTAAGTATCTCATTAATTACATCAGAAATGTTTGCTTCCATTAAACTGAAGCCTTTCTGTGCATTCAGTAATATCTTCATCCCCCTTAAAATCCCCCTTCACCCCCTGGGTGAAGCCATGCTGGCCATTTCAAATCACCTTCCTTACCTCCATGTGTCGTAGCATAGCTTCAAGGAGAATCTGTTCCATGATCTTCCCAGGCATATATGTGAGGCTGATGGGTTGGTGACCCAGATCCTCCTTTCTACCCTTTAAAAAAATGGGTGCAATGTTTCCCTTTTTACGGTCACTGGGGGCTTCATTTGACTACCATGACTTTTCAAATACCGTGGAGAGTGGCTTAGCAACTATGTCAACCAATTCCCTCAGGACTCTGGGATGCATGTCATTGCCGCAGCCAGGAGCAGTCGAGCCCGACGCCATCAATCAGGAAGCCATCAATCCGCCATTCCAGCCAGCACCCGAATCCGGAAGCGCACCCAGGAGGCACTTCTCTCAGGAAGCCTCACAGTCGGGAAGCACACATAGTCGGGAAGCACCCCCCAGGCAGCACACATATCGTTCTACAGTTACAGGTCCTCATTCGCTAAGCACTACATTTCGGATAGGGAGAGGGATATTGTCCACGAGCTTTCCACACACTTTCCACAGGCTTAAAGTTGCCCCATGATTGGCTACAACATTTGTGTCATTTGCTGTTTCCCACACTTTGTTTCGCCTTCACTATACTTCGTTTCGCTTACTTCCACTTATTTGCATATGTGCCCTCCCAGCAACCCCCTCTTAAAGGGCCTGCTCTCAACATGTCATCATGTTGCATAGATTTGTGCATGTTCCAATTCCTCAGGTGGTCATAAACCTGATATTCTCTTGCAGTAGGAAAGGCTTTTCTCCCCTAGTCCTTATGCTCAAATCCGAGAGTGAAAATGGCCATGAAAGAATCAAGAGAGAATGACAGTATCTAAGCAATAATAACACAAAAATATGTATCTTCTAATTTTAAAATACAAGAATAAACAAAAATAAGTCAGTACTAGAAGGCTGGTCTTCAGTCTGAAATAAGTTTCTATGTTTGTTGGACATCATACACTGCAGATCATCTAACCATGATAAAGGCTGTTTACCAGGCTTCTGACAAAGAATAAGGTCAAACTTGGGCAGACATAAAGAGAAAATGATATTTTCCTTTAGTTTTATAATTTTAAATGCTAATCGTTTTATTTTGGCAATGTATAGGTGATAGTGAGATCATGCAGTGACCCAAATTTAGCTATTAATATCTAATAAATATACAGAAATATGAAGCAGGAAGCCTGACTGTTTTCAGAAAGTTCAACCAACCAACCAATGAACCAAGTATTTTGCCAGGACCAAAATATTGTCTGCCATACTGTCTATTTTTGCAGTGTTGTCTTTGCTCAAGTCACTGTGGGAGATTCCTTCTCCATGTCAGAAGCTGTGATGCAGAACAGAAGCTAAGACATAATATAACCACCCATAAATTCTTAAACTAAGAGCTGTGACCAGCTACACTCTCTATGCAGGAGGCTCAGCCTGTGTTCATATATAATTTCTTTACTCAAATGCCAAATCTGTGGGCCATTTCTATACCCTTGTGGCTGAGGGGTGGAACAAAAATTTAAACTTCTCAGTTTAAGGAGTTATATAGTACATCTGAAAGTCCCCTTCATAGCTCATTTCTACCCCTAACTAGTAAAATCATTATAATTTCTGGAGACATGGACAGTTATACACAAAATACAGTTGTGTACAACTTGTTCCTGTTTGAATCTAAAATTTGACAAATTATATCTATTCCCAAAGCTCAAATTCCAGTATTAAAATAAGTGAGCGGGAACAGGATCCAGTGTATTAATATTAACATGAGAACACCAGGCATTCTGTGTTTTATCCATATTCCCAGAGGTCCAGTCTGTACTCTCGGCATAACTGACAGCTTAATAAAGTCCCTCCTCCCTGTATGTCTCAACTAGCTCAGAAAGAGGAAAAATGGCTGATGTAATTAAGGATGAACTTACATAGCTGGTTAACTATGACACTTCTGTCTTGGCTTGTGATCTAAGTGTGGACTGATGACATGTTCACTTGCATCATACTGGTATTAGCACTTTCACGTGAATGAGTATCTGAAGGCCTAATCTTGTGGCCTCTTTGCAAACAAACGTTTGTCTTAACATGATGTTGTGGTCTAAGTCACTATTATGTTATGGTTTCAGCAATGGGCCCAGGTGAAAATGAAATTAAAAATACTGTTATTTTAAGCCAGAACATTAATGCTGTTGAGCATGAATGTTGATGAGTTAATGCTGATGATAGTGAGAGAGATGAGAAAATAAACAGGAAACTGTTAACTTGATGAGACCCCATTTGAGAATGCTATGAAAGCATTTTTGAGTAGATTTCCATTCAAAACAAAAGCAAATTTGAGGGTTTTTTTCAGGGATCCATCATTAGGTGGAGGGAAGTAGGTACTGTTTCAGAAGATGGGAGAGCTGTAGTGTGGTGGGAGAGGTGGGACAGAAGACCGTTGTACTGGCATCTTTCATACAACCCAGAGTTTTGCTAGCTGCTTGTATAAGAAATGTCCAGGTGCTAAGCTGTAGTATGTATTTGCTCAAACTGATAGTACCCATAGTGATTGTTTAGAAGGATGAAGTTAAGGTGATGTGATGTTGTTAAAGAAATGTTTGCTAGGATGCTTAAAATCACAGATAAATATAAAGCACCTATAGTAATGGTAGTTTCTTGCCATAACTTTTTCTGCCAGATTACTCCCTTACATGCTTCTCTTATAAATCCACCTATCAATATAGTTTTGTGTGATAGCTCTGACTTTGGCCTAATAGTCTCTTATTTCAGTCCTGTTTTGATTTGTCCCTTACGACCAATCCAACAGGTACCAAGGAAGTATCCACTAAGTATTGAGGCTCTTACTAATGATACTTCGTGCCTTGCACACATCCACAGAATTAATTTAACAACTTGTCCATCCGTGTTCAGAGAAAAAAGGTCAGAGCTAAAAAGTTGTTCTCCGGATTGTCTAAATAATAATTTCAACTCCCTCAATATTCAGCATAGCCTTGTCTTACCCTAATTTTTTTCTAGAAGAGACTGTTTTCAAACTGTCTTGAAATCTCCATTACTGTATTTTTCAAATGCTAAAAGCAGTGCAGTGCTAATATAAACACTGCCTTATCTAGGACTGCTCTGAGGATGTATGTGATTTCCTGAGCATATCCTGAGCTTGTATCTGCTCACTTACCAACTGATAAGTAACATGGCACTTTTGAAATAAAAATAACAGCATTTAAATGGATTCCTTTAAAACAAGAATACTAAGTACATTTGAGGTTTTATGTCCAAAATCTGATTTGTATCTGCATCTGTTGTGTTGGAAAATTATAATAAAAAAGGAAACACAGAGGAGGAATAAAGCATAGAACGAGCTGAAATATCTGTTACTAGGCTAAATGACCGGCAACAGCATACACAGTAGCTCTACAAGTTCCTGTGTAAACATTAAAAATGGAGAGGAAATATTTAACATAGTAAGAGAGGTTGGTTGTAGAAGGGATGAATAGGAAAATAATAAGAAAACGATATATGGAACCAAATAAACAATAGTAACTTCCTGCCAATCAGATCCATGCCAGTGTTTTATTTTTCTGTTTTTACAATGAATATTACATTAAGGTCAACAGATGACACCATACTTGATTTTATCTGCTTTATTTACTATGCGGTATTTTCTGCCAATTCCTAACCAAAGGTACAGAAGACAGAAAGCATAGTCAGATAACTGTGAATGTGAAAAATCTGAAGTTAAATATGAGTGTACATATTCATTTCTACCAGGAGGTTTAATCCCCGTTTGCCTCTGGATCACTAGTTTCCTGCAAAGATTTTCGTGTTTGCAGGCAGTCCAGCTAGGCAGATTATTTAGATTTGTATTATCAGCCTTTTCTACGTAGGTGCCTGGAGCCTTAGACAGACCTGTATAATATTCACTTTAGAGTCAATACTGGCATGCAAACAATATAAAGATTAAGGCTGCCCATTACTACAATGTAATAATAAGTAGAAATGTAACGAAACAAGGTTCCTTGCCATTAGGGTGGTGTGAATACAATCACAGATTGTTCTTCAAACATCAGTAAATACAAATATAGGTATCATATGATGAGCTGATGCTATTTATGAAGACACATATTACATGCAATTTTACCTGCTTGCACTCATCAGGAGCCCTTGTGAGACAGAGCCAAGCAAAAGCAGCTGTGGGTGTTTTAAAATTTAACATGTGGGGATAAGAACGGGAACACCTAAAATGGAAATTAGAGTCTTACCTTTGCAAAAAAGTTAAGCTGGAAACTGACATCAGCTTCTTTTCTAACTTACACTGGTCACTAACTGGTCAAATTACCAGTTAGCCTCTCTGCACAGGTAAAAAACTTGTTTCTGTCCTGTTAAGGCCCCCTGAAGCATTCACACCTTTTGTTTTTCAGTGTTTCTGGTGATTTCACATTAGGATGGAGAAGGACATAATATCAAAAATTATATCTGAAATATCATTGTAAGATATAATTTGGCTGCAATGTTTTTGGCTGCACATACACCACAGAGCAAAATAATCATAAGAAATATATTGGAAGAATAAATTAAGTATAACAACTCACTAATATAGAAAAGCATGTGACAAGTGAATTTGGTTTTAGGTTACTCTGAAAGCTAGAAATCATATTTCTATTCAAGGCATGTTTTAATTTGTCACTTTTACTTAGCATGTAATTTTGTGTCTAATCATTTCTTATTTTGGTACATGTGACTTTTAACAAACACACAGGCTGACAAGTTCTGTAAGTGAGAGAGTATGCAATAAACAGCAGACCATTCTCTTGAAAATGAGTCTTACTGCAAAAGAAAAAGGAAAACACAATTAGAGTGAGATCAGTTTTAGAATGAGGGACAAATCAGGAAGAGATATTCTGGGGTAACAGCACCGAAGAGCCATCAGGAAAGAATCTGGGACCTCCTGTATAAAGCGTGTGTCTACGTGTCTCAACGACAAAAAACGTTTTAGGGAAAAAAAAGTTATGCAAGAGACAGACTTTTATACCTCATATGCACTAACCTTGGAAAAGGGAGTTTAGAAGACTAGCTGAGAGAAACCGATCACTTAGTGCAAATAATAAATTCAGCTGAGGAGAAACATCGATTGTTAGAATATGATTGATATTGGCTCTGGAGACAGATGTCCCCCTGCCCTCCCAGCTGGAAAGGCCGGCTGGGTGGAGCTCCTTTAGAAAACTGGTTGCTGCCATTGTACAGCTAAAAGAAGAGTGGACATGCAGAGGTAAATTTTCAAAGCAGTGTGTTTATTAACTACCCATTGACAAATACAGGCAATTGTTAGTGAACCTCCTGCACATCCCTTTGAAAACCTACCCAGTTTGTCTGAGATGATATCTCACCATTTATGCCAGAAAAGGTGGCTTCCAAGATAGAGGTGGGCTTTTCTTGACAATGGATAAAATGGGTGATCTCAGGAACCCTTTGCCTTTTTAAAAAGCCGTGTGAGGTCTCCCATACTACAATTCACATTCAATTTAGTTTTTTTTCTCTTCTCGCAAGATGAAAGAATTTTTTCTTATGTCATCACACATGACATGAGTAATGAAAGCTTTGAGAAGCTAGAACTGACAGTTTCCAGCATGGCCTCTATCTAACTCTGTAGCTTTTCAGTATTCTCATTTATATGGGGGCAAAAAGGGGGAAATAATTAAGAATACTTCACCTGGCAGTCCTTGAACACTCACCATTGTGAGTTGAGAACAAGCATAGCCTCACTATTATTATGCTTTACCCATCTATACTTACAATGAATAGACCAGCACTCTGAGTGTTTCTTCATTATAGCCACGGTTTGCTTTACAAAGTGCTAGAGAATGTATGAGCTAGTTATAGATCAAAAAAGTGAGAAGTTTTGATTCCCATGCAAAAAATTTCTCTGAAGTAAAAGTCACACAATGAAAAATGATAAATTCAAAATTTCAAATAATTTCATTAACATGTGATCGGACATATCACTATCTGAACTTAAGTGATGACTGTCTGGCTGGAACTTAGTAACATCAGATCATGGCTAAATCTCACATGAAACATGGCACTGTTATTATTTAAAGGCTTGGTATTATTTAATGTGGGCTTTCCCCCCTTCTTTTCTTTTTGTTCCTGTCAGTTTTCTATAGTATGCAAGCAATTATACAAGACCATATGTAGCAAAACAACAGCTATCAAAGTAAAAGCAATTACTAGTTCAAATTGTATACTACACTGTCACTTTCTGTGGAAGCAACTCTATTGCCTCCATGTACACTCTTTCTGTTCTCAATACCACAGGAGGAGAAAATAATTAGATGTATGTTTTCACAATATCCACCCACTTAAGTGTGATTCAGTTAGCTACATTTTGGTTGTGTTTTTGAGAAGCTTGTGTTAATTCTGCTGATGAGGTTTGTAGGCACAGCGAGTTCTACATGAGTTTTTTGTATGTGCAAGGCTAAATTCTTCTGGGCATATCTCTGAATAAAATGGTCTTTGCATTTGTATTGTGTGGAACTGGCCCAGTATGAGGCAGTGTGTGAGATGAAAGAAAAAAAAAAAGAAAGACTGGATATATTGTGTAAATACAGTAATAAGAGTTCCAATGTGGATGAAGACTGTGATCACTGTCGTGTTGTCTGTCAACTAGGTATCCTCATTTCTATTAAAATGCCTACAAATGTTCAGAAATCTTTTTGTTCCATACTGAGATAGGAAATAAAATATCAAAATACTTGATTGAAAATGAATGGTAACAATTTGGGAATGCCATGACACTGAGCTCTGATTTTAGTATAAAATACTAAATTGTTATGTACTGATTCTTTGCACAAAAGAGCTTTTATTATGTCTCAATGTCATATTGATCTCTGTCCTTCACATCTATTGCAGTATTATGGACATGTAGTTTCATTGATGTATGGCTCTGTTTTTACCTCCAGAAGTAGAGTCAACTTCCCACAATATATAAATTTAATGAAATTCTGTGGAATTTTCTGTAGGAAATTTGAGACCGTTATGGGAAGAGAGACAGAAAACCTATGGGGAAGAAATCTTGGAACAGCCGAGTGATACATGGTATGAGACCTAAGTTTGCTTCATTTTGCTTACTTATAATTTTTTTTAAAAAATGGAAAGGAATTAAATCATAATTTTTCACATTTAAAAATTTTATCTGGAAGAAAATAGTTTTAGGTAAGAAATATTTGAAAATAGAATCCTAATCCTGGAGTTCAAAAGTTTAGGTTGCTTACAATAACACATATGTGCATAAAGAATACCAATTATGGTTTCATTTCAAGCCAAACAGAAGCTGTCCTTTACAAAAATGATACTCTAGATAGTTTTGAAGACGTAGCATAGGAATCCTGGAGATACAAAAGAAAATTGTCTTTTCAAATGAATTTCTCATTTTAATGAAGTTCTTCAATGTCACAAGTTAATCAGCTGGAAATTGTTAGCAATGTGAAAGATGTTTTTGAGGCAGCAGAAACCCGGTTCTATCAGGGATCTTATAAAAAAAATAAAAATCCCATCATTACAGTGAAGCAAATGACTGGTGTTTTGTGGGTTCAGAGATGAAAAGATACTGGGGGTGTTGTTTCTCACGAAACTTAGAATCTTATAAGCTGTTCATGGGAGTATGAGCTGGTCAGGAAGTTGGGTGTATATGATAAATGTTTACCATATACTGTTGTCTTCTGTGATGTGAACACAAGAAATTTGAAGAAAGAATACTTGGTTTCTAATGTTATATTGTTTAAAAATAGTAAGTTTAATTTTGGGAATGAACATAACCAGAGGATAATTATTTCTTTTTTACTTTTCATCCCATAATAACGATTCCAACAACCTTTCTTTAAAAGTGTAAATTTCTTTTACAGAAGCCAAATTGAGGATCATTGGACTGCTCCCAAGTCCACATTTTTTACCCATTTCCTTTGTGGAAACAGCTTAGCTGCATAATTTGACATAGTCTGAATGTCAGTGCAAACATCCCACAAATACTGTGTGACTGTTTAACCTAAAAAACATAGCGTGTACTTTGAAAACTTTATTAGCAATCTTTCACTCTCAAGTATTTTTATAAACTGTTTCCCAGTGAAAATGAGATTGTCCCTTAAATTGAAAAATGATTAATTATACAAACTATGTGACAGAAATGTTTATCTTTATAAAAGAAAAACATTTACAGAGTGATTTTGGTAGTTTATAGTAAGGAAAGATAATTAATAGTTTGTTGCTATTCTATGATTTTTCAGTGAGATAATCCATAGCTAGTGGTGTGGGGAATAGCCTCTATTTCTCAGTTCACCAATCAGAAGAAACCTCCACTGAGTGGTTTATCTTAATAGCAGACGTCTGCCTGTTTTTCATTATTCACATGGTAAAGAGGAAAGATCCTTGTGCTGCTTAGGAGAGTTTTAATTTAGCACCTTAATGCAGCTTATAGTCTTAAAGTAACCGCAGATACAGCAGGGAGCTTTTTCACCACTCATATCTTTCACTTAATGCATACAGCATTAGTGGAAAATCTTTCAGAATCATGGTAAGTGTTGTGAGAAGAATTTTGTAGAAAACACCACTGTGCTCTGAAAGCCACAGAGGGCAGGACTGTTTTCAAAAGTGATGTATCCCAGCAAGCGGTGTGTCCTGTGGGCTTAATTCCTGTGCCAACACAGTGTCTTCCAGGCAGGTGTGAGTGAGAAGCCAGATGTCTATGCCCCTGTGCTGAGGAGCAAATGCCTGAGCAGGGTCTGGTACTGCTGGTCACAGTCACAATAAAAGTCAATTCACTTGCACTCCAGTTATGACAGTCTCTAGCTTGAAAATAGCTTTTAGTGAAAAATAATAATAATTTGTGAATATTTGTCTCAGCACTTATCCTTGATGGTCACCATAGCAGGGCAGTAGTTGGAGTTGGCCTCCCTTCTTTCTTTTTCCTCCTCTCCAAATATCATTGCACAGTGTTACGTGATCATGTGACTCTTGATCTCCTGAGAGATCCTATGGCTACTTCATCCCTCATCTACTGTCTTCACTGTCCCATCCTGACTGTGGCTGCATTTAACCCCACTATGATTTCAGGTTAAACAAATGGAATTGGCTAAAACCCCTTTGAAGACTGGCTTGCATATTTAAATGGAGAATGTAATGAAAGCATCTGCCTACAGGGCCAATTGTACAACAAAACCATGAGAACATGTCTGTTGTTTTAAAGCAATGAACAACAGTACTTGGATAATAGAGAGAGAGCACACAGAACAATACTAAAAGTACCAGCGGTCTGCTTTCAACTAGATGACTGTCTGCAATGCAGGTAACATTTTGCATGCAGAAGCGCATAGCAAAATACAGTTCAAAAATGAACATCAAAACCAATTAGAGGTTCAAAAGCTGTCTGTATGAGGAAGTATTAAAAACATTGGAACTTACTAGAAAGGTGAGAAATCAAAGGAGACCAGATAAAGGTGACTAATGTAATAAATCATATCAAGAAAATAAATCAGGAGCTCACATTTGGTCTTCACAATAAAATCGTTTACAATGAAAGAACAAGGGACATTCAAAGACACCAGATTTAACACCTATTAAAGAAAATACCTTTTCTCTATTACCTTGTGAAAATCATTGTAACAAAATGTTACCGAGGCCAGGGGCCTAGCAGTATCCAAGAGGAGGTAGATGATGTATGGGAACATCTGCAGAAATGCTAGCTAGGAAGGTTCATTTTTAAAGGAGGGTAAGGCTTTTGCTCTTCATGACTTAAAACCACAGGAAGAACTTTTCCCTTTGTGGTGACAATTATTTAATAGAAAGAACTCCTACAATTTCTCCCAAAGGACTCTGTGTTGCTCATTATGGTCTGACATGGGCTGGTATTCATGTTTCTATGGAGCAAATTTGCCATGGAGTTAGCTATTCACTGAGTGATCAGGCCAACGTGTCTTAAGAAGTTGTCACCTCTGAGGTGGGAGTTATTGACCCTCAGGTCACATCCAGTAACTAAATTTTGTGTGCTCCTAGTCCAGCACAAAATGTGGCTTAAGAGAAACAATTTTCATGTTACATTTTCAGCAAACCTAGGGACAGGGCTAGTCTTCCTTGGAAGTTACTTCACTTAGATGAGTGTCAGCAACTTTCCCACACTGACTGAGAAGTGCAAAGCTATTTGACCCTACTCTCCTTTTCAAAACCACTTTTTTCCCCTGGTGATTTATCAGTTTAAAAGTACTGAATCCTAACTCTGAGTAATTCTGAGTCAAAAAATCTGTATTGGGTTTGCATGGCAAGTGTATGTGCTACAGTGCTGCCTTTTACAAGCAGCTTGGCAGATTCTAGCAAAGCTTCCCCATTGTCTGACAGAGCCAAGACAGATCTGCCTTTGGCTAAAGCTCAACCTGATGATCAGAACTGAGCATCAGCACCACTGGTAGAACTTCTGGGCATAGGTAGGTAAGAAGTGGAAAAATACCCCCAGCAATTGCAGCCAGAGAAGAGTGAGAATATGTGAGAGGAAAAACTCCGCAGACACCAAGGTCAGTAAAGAAGGAAGGGAGGAGATGCTCCAGGTGCCAGAGCAGAGATTCCCCTGCAGCCTGTCGTGAAGATCATGGTGATACAAGCTGTCCCCCTTTAGCCCATGAAGGTTAGTAGTGGACCAGATATCCACCTGCAGCTCACAGAGAACCCCACACTGGAGCAGGGGGATGCCTGAAGGAGGCTGCGACTCCGTGGAAAGCCCATGGTGGAGCAGGTTTTTGGCAAGACCTGTGGCCCTGTGGAGAGGAGCTCATGCTGGGGTGCTTTACTAGCAGGACATGTGAGTCTGGAGCAGTCTGTTCCTGAAGGACTGTACCCCATGGAAAGAACCCATGCTAGAGCAGTTCATGGAGAACTGTCTCCCATGGGAGAGAGGGAGCAGGGGAGGAACATGAGGAGTACTCCCCCTAAGGAGAGATAATGTGTGACGAACTGACCACAACTCCCATTCCCCGTCCCCCTGCACTGCTTCCAGGGGAAGATAGAGAAAATTGGTAGTGAAGTTAAGCCTTGGAAGAAGGGATGGGTGGGGGGAAGGTGTTTTCAGATTTAGTTTTTATTTCTCATACCATGCTCTGATTGGATTGGTAATAAATTACATTTATTTTCCCAAAATTGAGCCTGTTTTTCCTGTGATGGTAATTGCTGACTGATCTCCCTGTCCTTGTCTTGACCTATGAGCCTTTTGTTTGATTTTCTCTCTTCTGTCCAGCTGAGAATGGGGAGTGAAATAGTGGCCTTTGTGGGTACCTGGTATCCAGCCAGGGTCAACACACCATAAATTCAAATTCAGACTTGTTAATAATATATATATATATATACACACACACACACACATATATATTTATGTTCACAGATGTGTGTTTAGGTATTTATATACAACTGTGTATTCATATAAAAGTATATATGTGTGCATGTACATATATATCCACTCATATTTACACATAGAAGATACATCTTCAACAGTCTATTTTCTATTTAATTTCTTGTGGGCCATTAATAAATACCATTAATTTATATTACATTTAAATATCATCAATATGAAAACTTACTTTATGATCCATTGACTTTATTAAGCAACTCCTCTGAACACAGGGCTGCAGCTCACAAATGTGCTTGTGTAGAATTAGGGTGTGAAACCTGAATTCAGTAATCCCTTTTTACAAAATAAGTCTGTTCCAGAAAAGCAATTATTTCTCTTGCAAAAGCAGCATTACCAAGAAACAAATGCTGTCAGGTGACAGTTACATAGCTTATTTATTATGTTGTCTATTCTGAATGACTGTCTTTTAATATTTTTAATTTGTCTAAGGAAAATCACTACATGCTGACAGAGACAGGGAAATTGGGCTTTTTGGAGTAATATTATAATCATAAACCTCCTTCCATTCTTTTTTTTTTTTTTAATCTGCATACAATTACCTACAGAATTTGTACAACCAATAATACCCAGAAAAATGCTACACTTATCAAGTCAGAAATACATGGAAGGAGACTTGTTGTTTTGTATTCATTTTGGGTTCAAGCCCTTATTTCCTAGGTGGATGAAATTCAATGAGACCTAAAAAATCCCAACAAAATAAGGTTGCTATTAAAACAAACAAGCCTCAAGAAACAAAACAGTTTAACATTTAATCTCTCTTACGATACCTAAAGTACATGCCCGGAGTGCCTATGTCTCCTTTTTAACAATTCAAGGAGGTCTCAGAGGATGTTTTACCATCTCCAAGAATACAGGGCGAGAAAAGATGTCGTGACTTGAGAATGAGATAACAGCAATCAGGTTAGCTGAGAAGGAAAACATGAGCAGAAAGCCTACAGATTTAGGTAAGTATGGCATCAAACTTTTCCTGGAATCCAAAGAGAGGACACTGGATAGGGCAAGGGCACTGTGGAAAAGGGCAGTCTCAGGGAGCTTGTGGAGAAGGAGTTGTGAGCCCTGGCAGGGCTGTGTGACCTGGTGGCACTCTTGGAAAGGAAATCTGAGTTCAGGGACGCCAAGGAGGATGGGTGCTGAGGAGCAGGGGTGCTTGAGGAGAAGGGAGGCAGAGGGGCAGGCGTGCCTGGGGAACAGGAGTGCCTGAGGAGCAGGGAGGCCCAAGGAGCGGGGAGGCAGTTCAGGGATGCTGATGAGCTGTACCCCCTGGGCCAGAGAGGTGATTACATGGCAGAAGACTGGTGCCCTGCTGTTCCCCAGCCTCCTTGTGAACAAAAGGCCAGCAAGGGCTGTGAAGAGACTGCTGAGGCCCAGCGTGTTGCTTTTCAACTTCACATAATCAAACATATTGTGGCTTGTTGGTGCCAGGATGGTGCCTGGTATGGGCTGTGAGGGGCTGCTGGCTCAGCATGGTTGCTCCCTGCATCTCCTGCCCATGGGCTGATAGTGTCCCTGCACTGGCTGGTTTGGGCTGGGAAGCCTTACTGACCCATGTGAACCCCAGGGGACAACTGCTGCTGTGGCTGTGGAAGAGCTTGAGTTCACTCGGGCCAGGAGCCAGGCAGGTATTGAGCTGGTTGCCCCCATGCCCTTCTCTGGCTGGCTCACCCGCCCAGTAAGAGACTGCGGCTTCTGCTCATCACCTCACATGCCTGCTGTCCCCTGCTCAGGCAGAGCCTGGTACATCAGGTATGATCTGGACTGTTGCATTTTGAGTTTCACCTTTTTTGATATTTTATTTTTAAAAATTGTTCAATGCATTCCATTCCCTCTGTCTATTTCCTCTTATAAAATATGACTTTTTGAATCAGCATGCACGATTTTTTTAAAATCACCAGTCTCTATTTTCTCTGCCCCCATATCCCTCCCTTTCCTTTAAAAGTGGAAAAAAATAAAACAGAATCAGGTCAAGTTCTCTTTTCCCTTCTTATTTGTGTTTTATCAACTTCGAGTGTACAGCACAGAGAGCAGCGGAGTGGCCATGCAGATTGCTGGCTTGAATTTACCTGTGTACAGGCAGTGCACTCTACCACAGAGCAGACAGCGGGGTGTTGCACATTACGTTCTGCACGAGCACCCTAAAGCATGTTTTTTGATGCCTGGGGGCTATTTCAAAAGCTTTCCAAAAGGCAAAAAACTCTCTTTGAATGTGACAGTCAAGCTAAGAGTGTGGGTTTTCATAAGGCTCTAAACTTCAGCACAGTGCTGAATTTAATTTGTAGACATAGAATGACTGTGCTTTGGGGATGTTGATAAGCCAAAACCAAGACAACTCTGGTGATTACCCTCAGCCCCAGTAGGTCGGGTCATTGTGGAGTCATGCTGGATGCTTCTGAAGTGAAACAAAAGATGAACAGCACACCAGCTTTGAACTACTGAAGTTCCTGATCTTGCTTCCCATGAAATTCATGAGATAATAGCTAGAAAAAACAGGGGAAACAAGATTAAGACTTAGGAAAAGGAAAAAGAAAAAAAAAAAGAAAAAAAGCATTGGCACCACTGTGAATGCTTTATCAGAACATGGGTCAATGAAGACTGACAATGTTCTCATTTGATTTATTTTCTGGAGAGGTTCAAGATTTCTCAGGTGTAGGAACATGAAGATTAGCTTGTTGGAGCTGACTTTAGACTCTTCTAGTGGCCAGTGCTGAGCAGTGGTGATGAAAAAGAATGCATAGAGCTCCTCTGCAAGTGTTCAGACCCTTTGATACGTTGGAAAATATTTTTTTTACTGTATTTTTATATTTTATTTTTTTTTACTATCACTACCAATGTATTTTACTGGTTTGTGACCCACAACATAAAGGTTTACAGTCTGTTTTCTTTGCTCACCCATTTTTTTTAGACAAAGGCCACACCAGTGGAATGCATGATGGGACCATGTGAGCTAGGTTTATCATGACAAAAGATGCTTCAGTCTGAAATATTAACCCAGCACTGCCTTGGAGGCAGTGAATAATTAGTTTAACCCGGCAACAAACAGTATAAACTTAGCCACAGAGATGGTTGGTGTTACCATCTTATGTTTTTATAATGCAGTAAGGACATCAGGTTATCATGATTATAGCAGCAGGAGAGTTTGTAGAATGAGCTCATGTATAAATAGTTGCTCAAAAACACTGTGAACATTTATGAGGCTCATTATTTATCATTAATTATTTAACCGTAGGTCCCTATGTGGGCAGTGAAATCCTGCTGATTTACTACTTATCAGGAATAAATTACCACTTATAACTTGGGGTTTTCATGATTTTCTTTCTGTCATCATAAATAAACTTAACTAATAAGACTGTTTCCTTCTCCCCATTAAACTGACTGCTGGTAAGAGGCTTTTTGGCTAGTGACATAACATGAGACAAAATATAGGATAAGTGAAAAGCTGTGTATTTTTATGAAGTCTCAGATTGTTTGCAATAGATCTAAGAACTCAGCAAGGGATCAGCATTTGCTTACATTTATAGAGTATTTGTACAGGACCAGATTTTTGAAACTGCTCAGCAGCCACAATTAAAGCCAGATTTTTTTTCTGAGCAGCAGTTTCAAATTTGCCAGCTGACTGAAGTTATTTTAGTACCTAAATAAGGACCAATAGCTAAATCCCCATTTCGGCACCACTCTGATCCTCAGAATCCCAGCTCATCAGCTGTCTAACCCTTTAGGTGTCTCTGTTGCTGCCAGCAAAGTCACTGAAGATGCACTGTGGAGCACATTTAGGAGGAAAGCCCAGTATCCTGAGACAGCTTTCAGTCCTTCTTTGTGCTTCAGCCTCAGCAGGACTCAAAATCCATGTAGTCTTCAGTGCATCTTTTGGCAGGTTTCCTGACAAGGAAGGCAAAATCTGATGGATTACAGTACTCTACAGTAATACAACTCAGACAACTGGCACCCAGAGATATGCAGATGAACTGCCCATTTGCACACGTGTGCAAATCTGGTTTATCTGAAAGCCCAGAGGTCAGTACGCTCTGCAGCCAAGAAAGCAGGTCTGCTTTGCTTAATTTGGCCTGGATGCTTCAGTACCCAGCTCAGGGCTGAACCCTGTCAGGACTTGCATACTACCCTATAAGCACACCTCTGTTGCAGAAGTGCCACTATGGCTCGTAACATATATACACCTGGCTGCAAAACTCTGCTAACCCAGGAGGGTGTTTGAACAGCTGAAGCCCACCTAAATCTCTGATCATTTTCACAAAGGCTCCTCTAATACGACAACCACCACCTGTGGTGGGCTCTTCAACATATGAAGCAGGCAGGTTTTATAAAAAGGCTGAATTTTATTTCTATAGAGCGTATGTTTTCTCCGATCCAAATGTGTTTAAAAATGTGGCATCATCTACATTTGTTTTATTTTCTATATATATAAAATGTACATACAAACAATGTACATGGTATACATATATCACATGCACATACATTATATATTTTTATCTTATACATACACAGACACACAGATATATATAGTAGTGACTAAAACGAGGTGGCATATGATTCTACACCATTTTAGTCCCTCAGGTTTTGATGCTGTTTGGGCATAGGTGGAGTAAATTTTCTAATCTATTCCAGATTTTCATGCATGGCTTCACTATTCCTGTGTCAACTACTTCTTACTCAATATTCAAAAATATTCAAAAAACTGATATTCAAAAGTAATATTCAAAAAACTGAGGCCAAAATTCATCTAAAGAAATTTCTCATATTAAATAGAACTTAAGAAATCAAGGGGTAAAATGGGTGTTGCATTTTAATAGTGTTATTCACATATAAATTTTAAAAGGTGTGGTTTTAGTTTAATCAATGTTGTTAATAATAAATCAAATATTCTCTGTCTGACTCAGTGGCTTGTTACAACACTAAGAAATGATATACCAACTTTGCAAAAATTAGTGCCTACTTATTTAGGCTAATTTACAGGATACTTGGAATCTCTGTTCAGAATATTTTTATCTTTCTTTCATTTGTGGATAGTGTATTGAAATCTATTTTAATTTTATACCTGTAGGAGGAAGTGGCAAGATTTAGGTAATTACATCAAAAATGTGGTGTTGGGGACTAATTATATGTATAAAATTGTATGCTGGTTTGGGGCTTCATCAAAAATGTGTCCATATTGTGTTACTACGCTGATCTCTAAAAATATAGTGAACATTGGCAGTATTATCTTAAAGGAAAGATATGTCACCACACTGTACTGGAAGACAAGATTTTTACAAGCAGCCTTTAATATAGATTTGTGATAATTCTATTGCTGAAATGAATGTATTTTTTTTTTCCTCTTGATCAGGCAGTTTTTGGCCCTCCCTGTCTTCTCTTAAATTCAAAATGCATACACAGCTAAGGGGAAGAATAACCTGATATAAGTGACTTTAGCCACTTGCAAATGCAGGGGTTTTAGCCCTTTCTGTACTCACATGCATGCTGATGTGGGTACCTCTTTCTTATTACCTGTAAAGACATGAAGGGGCCATCCCTGTAGAGTTTCTCCTCCCACCACAGTCAAATTGATGTGAAAGGTCTTGCCAGTGGGTTATTTAAATCCTGATATTCTACTCTTGCTTGTCAAGAATGCTGGGTATAAATCTCTTGGCACTTATCTTTCTACACTGCCCACTAACATTTTCTACTACTTCTGTCTGTCCTCATGACATTTCCTGGAGAACTTAAACTGAAACTGCTAATTATTAATTTAGGGCTAGATTCTGGCTTCTACAGCCAGAGGCATGCTGGAGGGAATGCAAAGGGACTCCGAATTGTTATATGCATGTTCCTTACCACTGAGGTACTCACACATCCACTCCTTGGCTCATATTAGGAAACACTCATGATTCTTTTTAATCAAATCTCTCCACATCAGTTATGTGTTCAGATTAAGAATGAAAAAACAGACTGTTAAAGTTTGAAAATATTTTTTTCAAACACGTAAGTGCATTTGCTCTGTTTGAACAATGAATTGCATTAATCACTGTTGGTTGGTTTTGTGGGGGTTTTTTCACATCACGGAGTGGATTTAGCTCTAGGAAAGAAATGTTTCATCATCTTGAAGCCCAGTAAGACTCAATGTTATTATGCCAGTATAACAGGCTAACCAAGGCATAAAGGTGAAGTGACTTGCCTAAGGTCATGCAATAGATCAGTGGCAGAGTCGTGAATCAAGTACAAGGTCATTTAAATCCCTGCAAAATGTCTTGCTCCGCAAGATTTTTTTCCTCCTTGTCAAGAATAAATAGTTTAGGCTTTTTTTTTGGCAGGTAGAAAGCCCACTACTCTTTCTCTTAGTGTATTCCCAAGATAAAGTATCTGACCCGATTCTAACAGGAAAACTTTCAGGCCAAACAGAAAGAGACTTTGTTCAAAGTACTCCTTGAATTTCCTTGCAACATTGACTCACACATTTTTCCCAACCTTACTATTTGTTAGGTGGCCAGTTCTTATTTCCTTTGTCTTCAAGTCTCTCCCTCCAGCGGTGTCCTTTCCTACTTTTCTGCTCTATCAATTATTCCTTCCATTAGCAATTTTTCACATAACTGTCTCTTCTTTTCTCTTCTAGCCACACCTTTCATGCTTGTTTTGTCAAATCAGTGGCTCTGTTTATGCACAGCTTATAAATTGTGAGAAAATAACCCCCTACAACATGTAAAGAAAGCCTCTGGCTTCTACCATCACCTTTTTTATATTTTGCTGAGGAGAACCTTCTGAAAAGGTCCTGCTCAAGAACTGTTTGAGAGGGTGAAGGTGAAGAGAGAGTAAAGAATACACAGCTGAATGCTGTAGAGTTTGTAGCAGATAAAATGTCTAATGTTTATACAAGTGTATATATTTCACTGTATTCTCTTTTCTCCCTGCCATATGAACAATTCATGGACCTGATGCCTGATGCCTGCATAGAACTCACTGATAGTTTTTGAAATTAACGTAAATATTTTTTTTAAAAAATATTATTATTTAGAGACACAGGAGGAGAAAATTATTTTGCTTAAAAATTGGTACCATAAAGTGGAACAGTGTATGAATGTGTTGTCTTTTAACAGAAAATGGAGCCTCACTTAGCAAAGAGAAGAAATACTCAGGAATCTAATCTGATGTATAGTCATCTCTATGAATTAATGGCATCATGATAGTATGGGGGTTTGTGGTTTTTTTTTTCTTTTCTTTTCCTCCCTGGGAATGAAAGGTATATGAACAAAGCCTCAGGGATGTCAAGTAAATATAAAGCGAGTACCAGAGATGCCCATTCTTCTCCCATCTCCTGCCCCTGTGTGAGGCCAGGCTGGAGGGTTAGGAGCACCTGGGAACGCCGGGCTCCACCAGAACAGTTTTGATGAAGACATCTGGCTTACTTGAATACCAAGTGTGTGTCTGGTTTGGAAGGATTGGTAGATAGAGAGAAGGAGCTAGAAGAAATGTCTGGTTATTCTTTTTGAGGAAGCACAGCCAAACTTCAATTTTGGTTTGGAATCTGGGGATCATTTTGTTTGTTTTGTGGCTTCTGACTGCTCCAGCAGAAGCTTTGAGTGAAATACTTTGGGTTTGTTTTATTTTTGTCAGCACAAAACATTTTATTTCATCTCTGCCATATTATCAGGCATGTATTTATCTCTCCAGGACAAGTCTATTGCAATGATTGTATAGTAAACCCTTGAAATTGAAAGAACTGCAGAATGTTGCTACCTGGAAATTACACATATAGCAACAAAGTAAACGGTTTATATTTAGTGACATTGACTTGAAGCTATAAAATTCTTGGAATTTTGAAACCTACTTCAGAGACTGCATCTCTCCTACTGGGACAAAGCCACATATGTGGACAGCAGAAGTGCATAAACTATCATTCCTCCAGTATTAATATAACTGAACATTTTCACAGGCATTTTTAATGAGGAATTATTGACCATGGAAACTTGCCAAAACAGGTGAATCACAGAATGCATTTCTTCATGCGCTGCTTAAAAAAAAAAAAAAGAACTCTTATGGAAAAGAGATGATTATTCTGTTTCTCCATGTGTGATTTGTGTATATATAGAGAGGGAGAACACTGGCAAAGAACAGGAAGTATTTTTTCAGGTGCTTAATACATCACAGAAATAACAAATTGAGGAAATTACTCACATAACTAAGCTTTTGCATCTTGTTGCCATATGGTTAACTATGCTAAAAGTATTTTTTTTTGTTCCCAAACAACCACAGAATGAATTTTATATTGTTCCTCTTGATAACATTATGAAGTTGGCCTTCATTCTCCTTTTTGCAGCCTGAGCCTTGAACAATTGTCAACGAAGTGCTAACGAAACTGTACTCTTTTATTCTGTGTGTTTGGTTTGTATCAAAAGCTGCTAGTGATGGAAGGTGTTTAGAAATGTCTATGTCTGCTGAATAGTGTTGCATGAAAATGCCCCTTTCAGCAGACAATCTGAAAGCAATTGGAACACTCTGTACATACTCCATAAGCCTCAGCTTTGGCTGAAACACAAATTAGATGCCACCATTGGGAAGGTGATCCAGGTATGGAAACAGCGGACAGCAGCCTTTACAAAAAAAGACCCCAAAACCGAACTGTGCTGTTGTACAAAATGTTCCTCCATTATTTAACATTTTGGAAGTAGTTTTATTTTTTTCTAAGGTATATCAACAGAACTGGTGATTCAGAGTTCAACCTATCCTTGTTTTAAAGTTTATGGGGCTCCTGGGTAACAATATTTTTTAGTTCTAATGTTTAACATTTATTCATGTTGCTTAATCACTGAGGAAATTCTCATTGGAAGGGGAGGTAAAAAAAACAGTTAGGTCATTTTTGTCTAAACTTTAGCACTGTAAGAATAATTTCTAAAGCCAGTAGTCTATGAAGAGAGGTTCTCTGACATGATATGTTCAAATCCACCTACATTTTAAAAAATACTTACTTATTGGCCAGCCTATCATTAAATTGTGTACAGGGTAAAACTGTTGAGCTTTCAGAGGCCATAATGAGCAAAAAATAATTTTTGAGGAAATTAGTTTTTGTGAAAATCGAGATTGCATTAGGAAAAACATGACATCTACTAAAAATTATGAAAAAAGTTCAGAATATTGACTACTTCATAGCTTCTCACAAAATCACTGAACATTTTAAGCTGATTAGATCCATCTGTTCCACCTCATCCACTCTCCCCCCTCCTTCATTTGTTCATTTTGAAAATGAAATTAAATATCTTATTTTTAACAAGAAAAGTACTAAAATTAAAATGTGGGTCAACCTAAGACAGCAGTTCTGTTTTGATCTAGCAATGTAGCCACCAAAGTGAAAATAGTAACTTATTCTTATGGCTTTATAGTGTCTCAGTTTTGTATTGGTCTCCAGTGTTCTGTAGAATGACTCACGTGAGATACCTTGTAGCATAACAAAAAAATAACAAATTAATGCTCAGGATTCATGCTTTAGTTCCATTCCTAATGATAAAGTTCTCCAGATGTGAAATGGAGACAAGCCACTATTTGCATCAGAACTTCAATTTCTCATGCAGAGGTACTGACAAGTCTCTCTGTCTGAAATCCCAAATGGCTTCTCTGGAGTATGACTTGCAGTAAGCTTAAACAAGAGGAAAGCAGAAAAAAAAAAAGTTTAATTTGCAGAGTTTTTTATTCTCAGTGGAATAACTGTAATAGAAATAGCAACAATGATAAATTGGATTTTCTTAGTGCCATGCTGGGCATTGGCCGAACACATCCTCTAGAGATGCCAGTAACTGTATGGTATTTATATCATGTTGTAGTGCAGAAAGAAGTTAATACATTTTCTTTAGAAACTAATTTATTTTCAGCATACCTATGCATGTTAATGATATCTTTTGCTCAGATATCTTCCCAGCTTAGTCTGCGGTGGGACTCAACTTGCAAAGGATTCATTATTAAAGACTAGTAAGTCTGAAACCCTCTTCCCGATCTCTTCTTACCACAACATCTCTATTCACTACTTGAGAATTCAAGCACACTTCCAGGCCAGAGCTTTATACCTTTCAGCTAGATCCTCTTGAGGGTATACCTCAGTCTCTACCAGTCTTCCTTTCTCTATCCCAGCTTTGCTTCTTCTTCATTCTTGTCATGACTTTGCTGATGAGTCTTTGTAGTTAGCTCCTCTAAATGGTGGGCAAGGTAGATTGTGAAGTATCCCCCATTATAGTGCTCTATATACTGTGTTGTTTCACTTATGATGGCTTAGTAGGTTTTCCTTCCCTTTCAGCCCCCTGTACTTTCTTAGAAGTGGAGCAGGAAGAAGTGCTGTGTTCATCATATGTCCCTAGGTTTGGTAGTGACTGCTCCTTACAGGCCCCCATATTCTTTGGCTGCCATGTTAGAAATTTCCCCTTATCATTTCTATCGTGATTTATGTCATAGGGGAAAACTATGCAAAGGAATTAGCTAAGGATTTATGTGGGAGAGGAAAAGGAGAGAATAAACTGGTTTCTTTATCTTACAAAGAACAGGTCAGGTGCAGTTAAGTAATAGGTTGTGATTTCCAAAAGGAAGGTAGAGAAGGGTGTAGTCCTTTTCTGTGCCTTGAAGCTTCAAAGTAATTCTGTCTTGCCAAAGCATGATACTCTCAGTTGTGCCTACACAGCATGACTGAGCCCTGACATTCAAGGTTGCTCTAAGCAGGGAGTCTGTCCTTGTTTGATATGTTAAATGTTGTGCCCTCTGCATTCTTCCATAATTGACCAAGTTTTAAAAGGGAAATACTTTATGAACCAGCAGAAGAAAAAAATAATAATATGAAAATAACAGCAAAAACCAAGGACTTCAGATTTGAAGTCTGCACAGCTAAGTTTTATGAAATACAGTTAATAATACTACATCATGAAAGAACATGTCGACTGACTGGCCTCCCTGGATCCAAGTAATCTGTTTATATGAGACACTACTGTTCTTGTGGGCCAGGGAGAGTGCCATTCTACAGTCAGTGTGAAAAATAAAACATGTCAAATAATTACAGTAATGATGCAAAGAGCTGGGGATGCAATGTAAAATTTCATATTAAATCAAAGTCAAAAATGCCTCTTGGCCTGCCCCACTAATGCTTTCTGAAACCGTAAAATTTGGCTGCAATTGTGCAATACAATACTGGTGAGAAAACACAAAGATTATTACCGTGCTCTCTAGAAAAACTAATCCTAAAGCTGGACAACAAAGGTATGTAAAACAATGGCAATTTATTTCCCTAACCAGCAGAGACACACAAAAGTATAGAAAAACAAAACAAACCTCTCAGACCTCTATGATTATGAAAAGGAGAGAGCCATGCTTATGTAAATGGTGGAGAAATCCTAAAATGTTTCACCTGGCAAATGTCCCAAAAGAGGAGGGCCCAGAAACCATTTTTCCTTGTCTGTCTTTTGGCAGGAGGTTTGCTGGCTTTCATTTTGCACCATGGAGATTATACTTCTTCATTTTAGTGGAGTCCACAAGGCAACCCTGCCGATAAAAACAAACAAATGCCAACCTCATACTCTTGATGTACCCCACAAGGCCCACACAAATTAGTAATCAGAGTAATGAGTTCAAGGTCCCCAAGGTCCTTCTGACCTTTCTATCCCCCTTCTCTGGCCTCTTCTATGGTTCAGACAAGTAGAGTCCTTCCCTCCTTTATTACTTTGTAACACACACAAAAAAATGGCCCCAAAATAATTGTTAAATTTCCTCCCAAAGCCAATAACCTTAAAAAACTGGACTTCAAAATACAGAAAGCTTCCCTGCTGATGAACTTTTTTGCTGTTTTTAAACCTATATGTATGCACATAAAGGCATACATGGTGTTTTCTGGATGACAGAGTGATCCTGAGGAACACATAGGTTTTCAGGAAGAGTTTGGTAGCTTCAGGCAGAAATGATCTACAGCTGTGCTCCTTCCATCACCTCTTCTCTGCTTTGCTTGGAATGACTGTGTTGCTTTCTCTGTAAATCCAGACAGTTGATGTAAGTAACCAAAAAATGGTTATTTTTTTTCCTGCTAAAGCTGAGTAAATTAGTTTGGGCTTTACTGAACTATTTAAAGTTACAGAAGTCTTAGAGATCTTGTTGCTAGTGGGATTATTGTCTAGAGACTGTCCCTCTTAACAGTCTTTTTTTTTGGCCTTAAACATGCTATCACTTTGAAAGAAAATACTTGCTCATTTATCTTGAGGGTACATCCTCTTGAGTTCAGAAATGCTTGTCAACCTCCCAGTAATACACTATGGTATACCTTTTATTGGTATACCTTTTTATCTATACTTGCTTCAACGGTATATGGCTTTATTGAAACCTATGGAGCTGATATTTGATAGTGGTTGTGGAAGGGCATTGGAACCTACTGTGAAAAACTATATCAGCTAAATGCAGTGTATGAAAAATAATGCAATTTTGTATAGCTAGATATTGGTGGTATAAACACCAAAAGATGCAACTGCTGAATCTTCTCCCTCATTTACGCTGCACTTGCATAACTAATATTTGCTGATGTGAACTCTCTTTCCAGAGCTACCAGGAATTTGACATGAAAGTCACTGTAATGAGCTGACAGGCTTAGCAGAACTGCATAAACTGAAGTAATTGGATCAACAGCATTTTGTTTTTATATTATTACTGATAAAGACTGACTAGAAGAGGAATGTGTTTTGAGTTATTCTCATACATGATGTGCAGAAACCAATGTTTATTCTTTTTAGCATATATACTGGGTCGCCTAATTGTCTACAGACAAAACTAACCGCACTTTAATTTCTCTTATAAGAACAGAAAGGGTCTTTGAGAAAAAAACATAACATGAGAGGCCAAAGATGTAGTTGCTCACATCCAGAGTAGTGGTCAACATTTCAACGACTAGGAGATCAGTAACAAGTGGTGTCCCTCAGGAGTCTGTGTTTTGACCAGTGCTTTATAGTATCTTCATCAATGACAAAGACAGTGGGATCAAGTGCACCCTTGGAAAATTTGCAGTTGACACCAAGATGAGTGGTGCAGTTAACACGTCTGAGGCATGGGATGCCTTCCAGAGGGACCTAGACAAGCTTGATACGTGGGCCCATGTACATGATGAAGTTCAACAATGCCAAGTGTAAGGTCCTGAACATCAGTTGGGGAAACCCACAGTATCAATACAGGCTGGGGGATGAAGGAATTGAGAGCAGCCCTGCTAAGAAGGACTTGGAGGGTACTGGTGGATGAAAAACTAGTCATGAGCTGACAATGTGCACTCTCAGCCCAGAAAGCCAACTGTATCTTGGACTGCATCAAAAGAAGCACGTCCAGCAGGTTGAGGGAGATATTTCTGCCCCTCTGCTCTGGTGAGACCCTACCTGGAGTCCTGTGTTCAGCTCTGGAGCCCTCAGCACAGGAAGGACATGGGCCTTTTGGCGTGGGTCCAGAGGAAGGCCACAAAAACAATCAGAGAGATAGAGCACCTCTCCTATGAAGAAAGGCTGTGAGAGTTGGGGTTGTTCACCCTAAAGAAGAGAAAACTCCTGAGAGACGTTATTGCAGCCTTTCAGTACTTAAAGGGGTTTATAAGAGAGATGAGGACAGACTTTTTAGCAAGGTCTGTTGCAATAAGACAAAGGATAATGGTTTTAAAGTAAAAAAAAAAAAAAGATTTAGACTAGATATAAGTAAAAAATTCTTTACTGTGAGGGTGCAGAAACACTGGAACAGGTTGCCAGGAGAGGTGGTAGGTGGCCTATTCCTGGAATCACTCAAGGTCATGGCTCTGAGCAGCGTGGTCTAGTTGTAGAAGTCCCCGTTCATTACAAAGAGGTTGGATTAGATGACCTTTAAAGATCTCTTTCAACCCAAACCATTCTATGATTCTACATTTCTAGTTCAAAAAGACATTTCTGACTGAGTCACTGGCTGTATCTACATTCGCCTATAATGTGGCCTCATAAGAACAGATCTGTAAAAGTGACATAGAGGGTGCAAAAGATCCACGTCCACATGATGGATTTTACGGGGATTTATTTAAAGCCATTATTAATGTAAACTGGTGGTCTGACTCCCCTTCAGGTGTGATTAAGTGTGATTCTGGAGCATACTTTCACATTTAGTTTTGTCCCCAGAGCATCCAGATTACTCCTGCTGATAAGATCACTCACTGGTATGAACCAATTTCAATGATTTTCAACCATTTTCTTCAAAATCACACTATTCATCTGAACTAAAACACTAATTTGGGCAGACCCATGAAGGGGTATATGGTATAGCAATATATACACATATGTTATGTATATATCACAGAGTATGTTCATACTGTATATTTATCCTGTGCTTGACCTTGGGCTTATATTCTAATGAGCCTTGTGGCTTACTGTATTTGGATTGGGACATTGAATTGTTTTTGCTCTCTTCTTGCTGAGACTGAATCTGGTTTAGTAAAGGACCTGTGTAATCATTGTTCCAGTACAGAAGAGTGACATCTAACAGATATGTTTTAACCACAGGTTGAAAGATAACTTACCCAACCAAGCAGACACCCATTTCATCTGACAGGCAGCAATTAGCACCATAGCCTCTTAACGATCAGCTGGTTGCAATTTTATTGTGATTCACTGTTGTTCTCCAGGTGGGAGAGAGTTCAGGCTCTCTGGGGGAAATAGGCTGCCTTCTGACATCTTACTCTTAGGTTTTCCAGGTATGTCCAGAGTCAGAAGAGGCACTAGAGCAAAAGTGAAGGGATAGTGAAGATAGACATGATATTTTGTGAAATATCACAGATTATACTATTATATTATTTAGCTGCTCATGGCCTGGATGAGCGTATGATCTGCTGGATCAAGCACTGGCTGGAAGGATGATCCCAAAGGGTGGTGCTCAATGGAGTTAAATCTAGCTGGCGGCCGGTCACAAGTGGTGTTCCTCAGGGCTCAGTATTGGGGCCTTTCCCTTTTAATATCTTCAT
>VZTM01031344.1:259-12629 GCA_013400555.1 Jacana jacana
TTCTGGTCCCGCTGACGGCGTATGGGCCCTCGGCCCGGCCGCCTCCGGCTCCCCTCCAGAGGGGCCTTGCCCTCCGCGCCTCTCCCTGCCGCCGGCGTGGCCGCATCTGTGAGGCGTGTGCGAGGGCCCCGGGGGTCGCCTTGGTGGCTTGGGGTAGCCGGGCCCCGCAGCCAGTGCGGGGCCGCCGCGCTCTCCTGGATTCCTGCAGCTGCGGAGCTGCCCGGCAGCCGATTCTTGCCGCTGCCGGCTCGAGTGTCTGCTTCACGGGCGGAGCCTGGAGGTCGGCTCCCCTCGACACCGAGCTGTGGGGGTTGTGGGAAGCGCCCGCTTGCTCGCTCGTTTCCGGTCGAAATGGCACTTTAAATCGCGTGCCTGAAAGCGACCAGGCCTGTTCATCCCGGCTGCTGCTCCCGTCGCTGTTCTTGCGTGGAAATAGCACTGTTTGGTTCTTGCGTTTCTGTGAAACGTGAGGCCAACTAGTCGGAGGGCAAACTGGGACGTCAGGAAAGATGTTGTTAGGATCAGAGTCTTTCGTGATCCTGCCCGAACTTCAGAAACATAGGAAAAGCAAAGCTAAAGCAAGAGCAGCCAAACATGAGTTTGACTTTGGGGGGCTCACGATGTACTTTAGTACTTTTCTTTGCTCTGCAGTGTATGTTGTTATTTGGGTATTCAGTTGAACTCTTGCCTGATGGGACATGGCAGCCTGTCAGGTAGGCTGGTGCTGGTTGCAAGCTGCTCCTGTTTGGTGGTGGAGCAGAGAGGAGAACTGAAGTGCTGTGCAGCTTTTTAGCAGCATTGCTTTAACTGTGTGCTTTCCAAGTGTATTCTGGTCTTGTTTTGTCATCACAGGGTGGGTGGATGTGTTTAAGACAATTTGGTTTGGTGGACAGGATTGTAAGGTAACGTATAGAGCCATTCCACAATTCAAGGTGCAAAAAACTGTTGCTGATGCTGCCTTTGACTCTTAAGTGCGCACGCCTAGACTGAAGTCTTGTGTAGGTTGGGGTGATTTTTGTTTAATCTCAACTCACTTAAACGTTATGAAAGTTTCACGACCTAAATCCTCTTGTTCCTGTGCTCTTAGTGTACTAAGTCCATGCTTTGTTTAATTGAAAGGAGGTTTTTATGTTGCCTTCCCACCTTGCCAGCTTTCTTTGAGTAGTTCTCTACTATGCTGGGTCTAATGGCCTTATGCTCTGTTTTATTGTTTTTCTGGAAACTGTCACCTTGATGTGCTCAGCTGTATTTCTGTTGCAGTTTTTAACTGTTTTAAACTGGCATATTGACTCTGTGACATCAGATTTTTTCAGTGCTCTGTATGTGATTTTGATGGATGTGAAGCCAAGTAATCTGTGTTTAGTTTAATTTTAAGGATGTTACTTCCAACCATAGAGCGAATGTTTATATTTGCAAAACCTCTGCATTTGAAACCTGTTAAGTTTAATTTGATTTGATTTGTCAAGGTTTTATTGATGATTGTCATACTTACATTGCAGTAGCCTTTGGTTTGATGCTCTGTGAGTGGACAGTTTTTGGTACTGCTTGTGAGGGTGGGTTTTTTTTGTTTGAAGCAAACACAAGCAATTTGTTTACATTTATAGTCTGCCTGTGGCAGCTGAGATAGAAGGTGATATATCAGGACCAGGATATGTTAGGTTGGTATTACTTAACTCTTCTAGGTGAGAGAGAGCTCAGTGCGTTCTGGTAAGGTTATGGACAGTGTAGGGAAAATGCAGTGTGCTTTTCTCCTGAGTGGATTATTGCTTGTTTAATTTTGAGGCAAGGTCTTGCTTGAAGTGTCTTCAATGTGGAGCTTGAAAGTAGCCCAAAAATAATAATGAAATGGGTTACTTTTAATGTGACAAAGAGGAAGTAATATAGACCTACATGTCATCCACACATGACCTTACTAGGACTTTATCTTAAATCTGTGAGGGGTTTCATAAAGCCACTTTCATTTGATTAATTCTGTCATCTGTAGGTGAACTTTGTAGTTGGAAATAATTATGTGAAGTTGAGATTACACATGTGATGACAGTGGTCGTCAGCGATGGGGTTTCAGCAGAGTGGATCTAAGCACTGGATGTACTCTGGCACCTTCAAGCTATTCTTTGTAAATTTGATTTTTCTGCCTGAGCAGGGAGAGCTATGGAGGGAAGTATTTCTGCTGTTACTAGATAGGGATTATTGCTTTAACAAGATGACAGTCTTGTCGTGTTGATGTTCTTACTATATGCTGACCTTTCTGTAACCTGCTTTCCTGGTAAAGTGTTGAGGAGCTGAAAGCAGAACAGCAGACTGGCATCCACTTCCTTGCTCTGTTTTAATTGAACTGGGCTACAACAGGGCAACTCAAACAAGTTAAATGTTTGATTTGCTTTTTTTAAAAAAAAATAAATACAATAAAAGAGGAAGAGTCTCAACTCTGAAGATGTCTGAATTTTAAGTAAGAGCCCATGGTGCTTTCTAAACTACTGTGGCTCAAAGGGAACGAGGATATGGGTCAGATAGATATGTGTTGATATGCAAATGTGGATTTTTGGCTTGAACCATTATTTTATAGTTATCTGCTGTCCCATCCAAGTTCAGCTTTCAAAGAGGCCTTGGAGAAGACGATAATGAATTCATCGTAAGAAAGGTAGTGGGTAACTTGTTCATGCCATTAGCTCTCTATCAAATATGCACAGTCAAGAATAATGTGTCTCTCCTTAGCACCAGTGTAAGTTTTTTTTACAGGAGATGGGGCTCCGTCTGATTGTTTAGTTCTTAATGTATCACAGGGACATAAACACTGGACATAACAACTTTTAGGTGAGGTTCTGAAAGATATAATGTTTCTAATTTTTTTTTCATTGAAATTATGTTGCCATATTAGGTAAAATATGTTGCTAGTATTACAAAATTCTCATTGGAAGTTTAAATAAAACACACACCTTAAAAACTGTTCCTTTGTCCAAGAAATACTTCCTCTTGAGGGCTGAAGTTAATGGTGAAATTGAGTTACTGCTTTGTCTAATGGTTGATGTATCTATCACAAAACACAGACGAATGACCTGCAAATAGTGTGGTTTTTTGTAGTGGAATATTCTTGAGTGTTGCATAATGCACTTTAATTTCTGTGGTTGTTTTCTGTGCCCCTGTGAACTTACTTGTCTGGTAATTTGAATTCGTCTAAGGTCTAATTAAGAAATTGATAGCAAAATTGCTTTTCTGATTGCAGTTGTGTCAGGAAAATTCTTGAATTTCACCTTTTGTTTCTGTCAAATTTTCTCATCCAAATTGACACCTGCTAGCAAGGATGAAAATTAGTTATGCTGTTGTACAAGTAATCTCTGTTGTCTTGTGCTTCTCTATTTCACTGTTACAAAGAATTGTGTAGAATGGTCAGTGTAAAAGAAGAGTTATGTCTTTTTGGTTGTAAAAAAAGAGACACTGTCCTGCTCAGTTTCAGGAAATGTTCCTAAAGTCAAATGAGGGGTTGCTTGATTTTGTTTGCTCTCTGTGTACTCCATCTCTTATTTAGATTCTTTTCATCTCTTTTCTGACTCTTGCTCATTTTATGCCATTCTAATTGTCCCTAGTCCCAGGTCGTTTGTAACTTATGCCATTCCTTTAGTATTTGGGTTGCAAGTGCTGCATGTGGTATTCTGACAGAGACCATACTAATAACAATGTTATAATTTCCCTGTTTGCCCCCATCCTACTACTTACAGTCTTGGTAGTAACTGCACCTAGATTTGAAGTATATTCTGGGGCAATTGTATGTCCACTTCTTTTGTTCACACAGTTAATTTATATCACAGCATATTTTGAAAAAAAAAAATCATTTTATTGCTTTGGTTTAATAAAGACATATTAATTTGCCATCTCACAGGTGATTGGTCTAGTGTGAGTGGACCCTTCCAAAGATTTTCAGCATCTTTGAAATGAAAGGCCCTTTCTTACTTTCCCCTTTACTGAAATTAAGATAATTGTGATAAGTAGGGAGGTTATTGCTCCTGCAGAGGCATCTGTTATCATATTTCTGCCTTATTTAAGTTCTTCTTGTCATTTAACAAATAAAGACACAGAAGTCGGTAGGATGCACTTTCCTTGAGGTCTCATTTCTAAAAAACAAAAAGCCTGATTTTTCTGCTCCCTAGCCCTTTGACATGGGTGTTGGTTTTGGTGAGAGAAGGCATGCAGCTACCAGCTCAACTGCTTCACACTGAAACTCTGATTCTGTGGGGATCACGTGGTGAGTGTTACTGCTTTCTGCTGTCAACTGTGTTTTGGAGTCTCTGGTTTCTGATAGGGATCCAGTGTGGTGCTGGAAGAGAACGGGTCAAGAACAGACAAACCTGAATTTTGATGCATTCCCATTCTGCAGAGTCCTATGCACAAATCTCGTCTCCCTGTGTCTGCCCATGCTCCTCTTTTGTGGGGTGATCCAGTTAAACACCAGTTCTTCTACAGCTTTGCTGCTTCTGAAATATTGTGAAATATTCTGTCTTTTAGTTGTATACTTTTTGATAGACAATTTTGGTTGGTCTTTCTTCTTGATTGTCCTTATACCTGTTGAAGCTCCTTTTGACTTCTCTGGGAATAAATGTCTATGTTTTGAAGCCTCTGTTTCATCTTTGTTTTTTGCAGCTTGTCAGGCAGGCAGAGAGGAGTGGATGTTCTGCCATCCTGTTTATACTGTGCTGATTAAGTACTACAGGCTTAATTTTCATAAATGTGGCTTTCTTAACCAAAAATCAAATGCCTTGTAGGCATTTTTGTTTGCCTTTGTTTCAGATCTTTTTGTTTAACATCACCTTTATCAAAGCATTGCTTTCTAAATTTGTAGTTCTGTTGTGTTTTTAGGTATCATGTCTCCTACCAGAAGGTGGAACCTAATTATTTTTTGTGTAATTCTTAGCAATGCAATTCCTGTTAATTACATAACTTTGTAAGATGGGCTGAACTGATGTAAAAACTCACTGGTGCCCGAGAGTGATGAATCCCCACACTGCTCCTGGCTGTCTTGCCACTTATCTCATGTTAGCTCTGGCTGTCATCAGGATGCCTGGGCTGGCTCAGTTAGCTAACCTGGCAGAAAATTAAACAAAAGAAAAAGGAGGCAGGTGTTTTTATGCTGGCTTGGGGAGTTCAGGCAGCTCCTGGGAGAGTGGTGTAGGTTTCGGAGAGGCTGGAGGGGAGGACTGTAGGGCTGAAAGCAAGGGGATTGGGAAGCTGTTTTGGTGTGCTTTCCCGAAGAGCAGAACTAACCCAGGTCTGGAAGCCTGTGTGTTTATATCCTGGGGCCAGTTATCCTGTGAAGCAGCAACTTGATGAGAGATCTCTAGCTTGCATCCTGTTTAACAGTTCACATAAGAGGTAGTCAGAAACAAAGCACCCTGGTGTTACTGTCTTAGACTTGCTTTTTGGCCTAGTTTTTGTTGCAGCATTATCTGCTTTATGTTACTAGCTTCCATTTGAAGGACAAATATAAATTTGGCAAGAGATTTACCACCTTGGGTTTTATGTCTATGGTTCAGCTGCACAGACCTCTCCTTATGAATCTACTGTTGTAGCACATATTAGTAGCAGTGCTGTCTACTAGTCTTTTTCATCTTTTTCTTCTCTCTTCTCTGTTTCAGACATACACCATGCACATCTTTTGCTTCGTTGATGTTTCTCAAATACAGCACATCTGAGTACTGCCCTACTCCATTGTTCTTTTCTTCTGTTTCAGAATAATAAGGTCTTTCCAGTTGTGAGGTATTTTGGGTAATGATTTTTTTATATAAATGCAATAACAACAAAAGCTGGATTTTCCTAGCTTTTGCTTCTAGTGGGTGGCAGTATTTTATACAGCATTTTGATCCGATATCCTGCTGTTGTCACAGAGACAGTAGCAATTATTTCTTGTTTAATTAGGTAGTGCTTCTCCAGCTTGACTTAGCAGTTGGTGGATTTTTTTTAAACTCCTCCCTGGATATGGCAATCTAGATTCTGGAAGGGTATTTTTCTCTTAGCTGCTGGTACAATGATATTTTTCCAGAGCAGACATTGAATAAATGCTGTACGTGTTTAGTAAAGTGATTATACATAGATGTAGGCATTGTAGGCTAATCCTTGATTCTGGAAAACCTGTGTAATGCATTGGCATTGACATAGTGAAATCTGCATGTGAAGGAATTAGTTGCAGGCTCTGCCTCATGGAAGCAGGGATGGGAGGAAGAGCTCTTGGCTGTTGCTTTTAAACTCATCATTGGTAAGGCTAGGAGTTAGAGCACTTACGGGGCAAGTGGAAACAAAATGTGTGTTTTCTTACATGAGCTGCTCTGAAATTTTTGGTTGCATTTAACAACTCCAAAATACTTGTTTGAAATTATTCTTCAGCTACTTAATCCTTATTCATGCTTCGATCTCGAAACCCATAAGTAATTGGCAACTTTAGTGTGATTGTGCTAAATGAATGCATAAGGCAGTGTCCTTAACATGCTGAGGTGTTTTATGGTATGTACCTGAGCACCTTCATAGTAAGAGTCAGAGCCAGCTCCAACTTGTGTCAAAAAGCATATGGTACTTAGTTCATCTTGGTCTGTCATTCATGGGAGCTTAGGCAGGGAAATGTTTCACAACAGATCATTTTGAAGATATTTGAGATCTAGTAAAACCTCTCTGGGGTACCTAATCCTTATCCTTTGCAAGGAACCCTTGTGTCATTACAATCAGAATAGTCTCTTTTTTATATACTTAGATTAACAAAGGTAATTTGTATTCTTACTTGTGACAACACCTTCAGTGAAATAACCCAAATGGAATAGGGTGCAAAGTGATAATTTACTGGGATTGTTAACCTCAATCATGTTTCTTAAGTGACAATTCATGCCCTTAAGCAGTTGGTTGGTAGCCTGTTGTTCCTGAAGGCATTGGTGACCTGCATTAAATGAGATTTTGTTCCTCTCTTCACGCTTTCATGAGCCCAGGCATATACTGGTCCAGAGAATGACCAGCTGGCTGAAGAGTCCCACTACTGCCAGTGTTGAAGAAAGGAAGCAAGGCCTAAGCTGAAAGTGAAAAGACATGTTTGTTCTTTCCTGCTCATGATTTTCAACAGTTCTTCAGTATCCTGTTCTCAAAGGAAAGAACAAAAATCCTACCTCATGCCACTTTCTGTACCAGAGAATAAAGGCAACACATGAGATGAAAAGGAGCTCCTGTTTTTGCTGTTCTTAATGTCTTTGAATCTTTGTTCCACCATACAGTGATGAGTGGACACTGCTGCCATCAGTGGGATGGGCACGGGAAAGGCTGCCAGAGAAAATTTATTTTAAAATTCTTTCATTTTCTCAAGTTTGGACTACTTGACTTTTATAGGATACCCACTAGTCTTGGGATCTATCCTTAACTGTCTGCCTGGAAATTATTTGGAAGTCATTGCTAGGCCACTCTTCATCTTCTTTCAAAAGTCGTGGGGAACGGGAGAGGTGCCTGAGGACTAGAGGAAAAAAATGTCACTCCAGTCTTCAAAAAGGACAAGAAGGAGGAGCCGGGTAACTATAGACTGGTCAGCCTCACCTCTATTCCTGGGAAGCTGATGGAAAAACTTATCTTTGGTGCATATCCTCTAGGCATATCAAGGATTGGAAGGTGATAAGAGGCAGTCAACATGGCTTCACCAAGGGGAAGTCATGCTAAACCAACCTGATAGCCTTTTATGAAGACATAACCAGGTGGCTAGATGATGGTAAAGCAGTGGATGTGGTCTATCTTGACTTCAGTAAAACATTCAACACGGTCTCCCACAGCACCCTTGCAGTTAAACTGAGGAAGTGTGGCCTGGATGATAGGGTAATTAGGTGGGTTGTGAACTGGCTGAAGGATAGAAGCCAGAGAGCTGTGGTCAATGGGATGGAGTCTACTTGGAGTCCTGTATCTAGTGGAGTCCCTCAGGGATCAGTACTGGTTACCAGCACTATTCAATATATTCGTCAACGACTTGGATGAGGGAGTAGGGTGCACTATCAGCAAGCTTGCTGATGACAAAAAACTGGGAGGAATGGCTGACACGCCATAAGGCCGTGCTGCCATCCAGTGAGACCTGGACAGGCCAGAGAGTTGGGTGGGGAGAAATTTAATGAAATATAACAAGGACAAGTGTAGAGTCTTGCATCTGGGCAAGAACAACCCCAGGTTCCAGTATAGGTTGGGAAATGACCTGTTGGAGAGCAGTGTAGTGGAAAGGGACCTGGGGATCCTGGTGGACAGCGGGATGACCAGGAGCCAGCACTGTGCACTCATGGCCAAGAAGGCCAATGGCATCCTGGGGTGTATTAGAAGGGGGGCGGTCAATAGGGCGAGAGAGATTCTCCTCCCCCTCTACTCTACCCTGGTGAGGCCCCATCTGGAATACTGTGTCCAGTTCTGGGCCCCTCAGTTCAAGAGTCCAGCACAGGGCTACAAAGATGATTAAGGGAGTGGAGCATCTCCCATAGGACGCAAGTCTGAGGGAGCTGGGTCTCTTTAGCTTGGAGAAGAGGAGACTGAGGGGTGACCTAATTAATGTTTATAAATATGTGAAGGGTGAGTGTCAGAAGGATGGAACCAGTCTCTCAGTGACATCCAATAATAGGGCAAGGGGTAATGGGTGCAGGCTGAAACATAGGAGGTTCCACTTAAATATGAGGAAAAACTTCTTCACAGTGAGGGTGGCTGAACACTGGCAGGGGCTGCCCAGGGAGGTTGTGGAGTCTCCTTCTCTGGAGATATTCAAAACTTGCCTGGATGTGTTCCTCTGATCTGATCTAGGTGTTCCTGCTCCGTCAGGGGGATTGGACTAGGTGATCTTTCAAGGTCCCTTCCAATCCCTGGTATTCTGTGTGAAATTCTAGCACTCCCAGTGTTGCAGAAGAGCATTGCCACTCGTAATGGGAGATTTGAGGCTGATTGCACTAACAACGACCTGGGTAGATCTCTAAACCCAGAAGTGCACACTATATTTATTTCCAGAGTCTATTGCTGGATATTTTTTATAGTCTTACCTGTTTATTTCCCTCCACTTTGTGGTTCCACAACCAACTTTCAAGCTGCCATGTTACCATTCACCATCTTACAACATTCAGTGGGTTTCATGGCTACTCAATAAAAGGTGTGAGCCACTGAGCTCCTACAGTGACTGGAATGAGACCATTAGCCACTGTAAAGGTAGACACCTATCTGCAACTTTGTTCTGCAATTCTGATTTGAAAGTGCATGGTGGAAAAGGCAGAAGCAGGACTGGTCTCACCTTCTGCACCTTGTTCAGGGGATGGAGCTGTCATGGCATTCCATACAGGGGTGGTTCAATACAGTGAAGCTCTGGGTAGTAAGACTCTCCAGAGCATTCTTCAGGAGCCTCTGTGTTAGTGCTGGGGTGCAGCTTTCCTTCCCCCTCCCCATAGCTTGGTTCAGGGGCATGGAAGGGTCCTGAAAGCACTGGGAAAATGGCTACTTGATGTTTAGTTAGAAGTCAAATGCAACAGCTCTAGAAGAGAAATCATTATTATCATAATTTATGTTGCTTCTTAATGGCTTTAAAAAAAATTAGCTTCCTTGGTTGTTCAGTAGAATGTAGGTGTAAGAATGAGAGCCTCACACAAAATGCAGTTAAGCTGCTGAGTAATTGCTGAAGTTGGCCACAGAGCTGCCTGTATATACAAAGGGAGTGCTTTCTAACTCTTGTGGCTGGCTTGTTTCCTTTGCACCCTTGTGGAAAAGGGTACTGTTGCTGGTGCGGAGCAAGGACCAAGGGGCATGGTAGTGAAACGAGTAGGAAGTGTTGCATTGCTCTGACATGAGTCTCGGAGCCATCTGACCTACTACTAAAAGACAAGGCACTGGGAAGGAGATTTTAGTACAACAACAGAGCAATAGAATGAAATCTGGGTCAGAAGTCCCAGTCACATGTGTTTTGTATAGAAGGGGGAGTACATTCCTAGATACAAATCCTTAGTGAATGCAACTCTGGGCACAGCCAGTATCCCTCTCACCTATGTACTAAGCTGAGTTTTTCACCTTAACACCTGCCTTAGAAAAACAAAGAGAATGCAGAAATCTGCAGTAAGGAGGCAAATGGGAGTCTTTTTTCATCCAGGAATGTGAAGAAACTGCCCAAGTGCACAAATGTGGAAAGCCAGAGTCTCCTTAGAAGGAAGGAAGCTACTGCAATCATGTTTGTGAGCCAGCACAGATGCCTTTTCCCTCACTGCTTGATTATCTCATACCCCTTGAACTGATGGGGCCGTAGGAAGGAGACATTGACAATGCACCTTTACAGAGTATGTCAACTGCCAGACTCAGCGTGGCTCAGGTATGATGCAGACACGGAAAGGCTGCATGGGAAAACAACAACTCCACAAAAATCCAGTTTTTTAAAATGCATCATGCCTCTTTCCAAAGCTCTTAATTCTACTATTTCTGTTACCAATCATTGTCAATACAAGCACAAGGGACAGAAATAGTACTGATAGCACACTACTTCCTTGCTTTATATTAGGATTCAAGAAATAGATACAGTGTTTCACCCTACATTCATGTTCACTTTGGTCTGTTTTGAAACTGGAGAGACTTACTCAACTCTGGTTTGTCTATTGTGAATTCTTAGGGGCTTTAAAAATGGTTTGCTAGAATTCAGGATGCATTTCAAGGTTTGATCTACGTTTCTACTTGAGTATTTCAAACACTCTTAAGTGCTAAAAGGTTGGTTATTTCTTATCTTCTTTTAAGAGGCACTGCACACTTGCACACGTGTGTGCATCTGTAACGCAGCACCAACTGTAGTGGCATTTTTGCCTTTGCAGTGCTATTGTGCAAGTTCCTTGCATCCTGACACAGATGGTTGTACTGCGTAACAGGCAGAGTTTGCCCTCACCCCTCCTTCTCCATGACCACAGAATTAGTAGGAGTCAAATCTTTATTTCTCAGTCATGAGGACAAAGTTGTCAAGTCACCTTGAAAGACCTATGCTGACAAAACCCAATAGAAACCGGTGACATCTGGGGATGACTTGGGGGACAGAAAGTCAGAGGTGCGTGGTGTGCGCAGACAGGGACAGTCCAGGGTGCAGGAATTCTAGAAGTGATTACGGACTGGCCAGAAGGCAAGGATTTGGGAATGTCACCAGAGGAGGAGGTGATACATGCAGAAGAGGCCTCACCACACAATAATAATCTACCAGAAAGTGAGAAGAGAGATGCTCTGTCCACTGATGGGTCCTGCCAGATTGTGGGAAAGCATCGAAAGTGAAAGGCTGCTGTATGGAGTCCCACAAGACAAAGTGCAGAAGCCACTGCAGGGCAAAGTGAATCAAGCTGGTTTGCAGAGGTGAGAGCAATGCAGCTAGTTTTAGACATCGCTGAGCAGGAAAAGTGAGCAGTATTTTATCTCTACACCCATTCATGGATGGTGGAAAATGCCTTGTGGGGGTAGTTACAGCAGTGGAAACAGAGCAACTGGCAGGGCAGAGGCAAACCCATCTGAGCTGCTGCTCTGTGGTGAGATATTGCTGCCCAGACATAGAATCTGGTTGTGAAAGTACAACATGTAGATGCCCGTGCACCCGAGAGCTGGGCCACTGAGGAACATCAGACCAATCATCAGGAGGATTGAGTTGCTAAGATTGAAGTGTCTCAGGTGGATCTGGGTTGGCAACATGAAGGTGATTTATTCATAGCTTGATGGGCCCATGACTCCTCAGGCCATCAAGGAAGAGATGCCACATATAGATGGGCTTGTGACTGAGGGGTGGATTTGACCATGGACACTATTGCACAGGTCATCCATGGTTGTGAGACATGTGCTGCAATCAAGCAAGGCGAGCGATTAAAGCTTCTTTGCTATGGAGGACAGTGGCTGAGATATAAATAAGGGGAGGCCTGGCAGACTAATTTTATCACACTCCCAGAAACTCGTCAAGGCAAGCCCTATGTGCTCACAATGATGGAAGCAACCACTGGATGGCTGGAAACGTACCCTGTGCCTCATGCCACTGCCTAGAACACCATCCTGGGCCTTGAAAAGCAAGTCCTCTGGCGACATTGAGTCAGACAACAGAACCCATTTCCGAAACAGCCTCACTCACGCCTGGGCCAAGGAACATGGTATTGACTGGGTCTATCACATACCCTGTCATGCACCTGCCCCTGGGAATATAGGATGGTACAATGGACTATTAAAAACCTACACTGAGAACAATGGGTGATGAGACTTTGAGACATTGGGATACACCTTTAGCAAAGGCTACCTGGCTAGTTAAAGCCAGAGGATCTACCAGCTGAGCTGGCCCTGCCCAATCAAAAATTCTACTTCCAGTGGAGAGTGATAAAGTCCCTTTGGGGCACATGAAGAATATGTTAGG
>VZTM01031346.1:0-15895 GCA_013400555.1 Jacana jacana
CTCCTGTTTGTTCTCCTAGTACCCATGTACAGTGGGACATTTTTGACATGAGGCTTGACTTACGCCCTGGCAGGTATGACCTTCTGGAGGCATCCGAGTATGTATTTTCATATGCTCAGACTCAGAAAGGTCCCCCATCTTGTTAGGTTGAGGTTCTGCTGAGTCTGCCCAGAGTATTGACCTGGGAGTGTTTCTTGCGAGTATTTCACATCAGATAGATACCCAACTAATGCACCCAACCATTGAGCAAAGATGGGTTCAAAAAGGGGACAGAGGTACACATGGCCTGATTTCCCATTGGCTTCAGGTGCCCCCTGTGACTGATTTACATTAACATTAAATATCAACATCAGTATCATTTTGGTGAACTGTAGTTTAAATGAAATTTACCGTTTCCTATTTTATGCTTTGGCACAGTTTCAGATTAGCCCAGCTGGGCTGTGGCTTGGCTACTTTATTATAATATTCAGCTCTTTTGTTTTGTTTTGTTTTGTTGTTTTTCCCCCAGATTATCTTGTTTTCCTCAAAGCTTCTGTGTTAATAAACACATCATGTAACTCTAGCAAACACCAGTAGGAGACACTTTAAAACAGCTGGAGTCAATTCATCTTCCTTAAGAGAAATTAATCCTTAACGAGAGATTGAATGATAACTGCCAATATGGCACTGTAAAGGTGTCACACTGTCACAATGCATTCCTTTACAAACTGAATGTACAAATACAAAGTGTATGAAAGTAATATACATTTGAATTGTGGAATTTAAGCTATGTGGAGCTAAGCCATAGCTTGCTGTTTAGCATGAGTTCACAATCAAAGGGTCTGTCATTACAACATCATACAAAGCTGTCTAACATGCAGCCCTTATTTAGCAAGTAAAACAAGGGCATACAATGCCAAAGAATAACATTACTTTTTATGAATGCAGCATCATCATGTATTCTGTACACTGTGTGGTGGACTGCATACTCCTTTCAATTATTTCCACCATGAAAGGTTGGAGACGTGTTGTCCAATAGGTCCAAGTATCTGAACAGAAAAACTAGTCCTGGCACACTTGGGGTGAGAACTCATTTAGCTTCCTGGTAGAATCATAGAACATTTTGGGTTGGAAGGGACCTTTAAAGGTCATGTAGTCCAGCCCCTCTGCAATGAGCAGGGACATCTTCACCTAGATCAGGGTGCTCAGAGCCCCGTCCAACCTGATTTGAATGTTTCCAGGGACGGGGCATCTACAATGTCTCTTGGGCAATCTGTCCCAGTGTTTCACCACTCAAGTGATACAAAATTTCATCTATCTTGTCTAAATCTACCTACCCTCTTTTAGTTTAAAACCACTACCTCTTGTCTCATCACAACAGGCCCTGCTAAAAAGTCTGTCCCTAATAGGTACCAAAGAGAGCTGATAACCAAACAGACAGGCATTAAACCTCATTCATGGCTTCCCAGTCCTAATTAGTGCTGTAATTCTGTTATTATTTAAGATACTGTGGTGCCCAATCTGGAGGGAAACAAAACCAGAAAAACAAACAAAAAACAAACAAACAAACAAACAAACAAACAAACAAACAAACAAACAAACAAACAAACAAACAAACAAACAAACAAACAAACAAACAAACAAACAAACAAACAAACAAACAAACAAACAAACAAACAAAACACAAACAAACAAACAAACCAAAAAAAAAAAAGAAAAAAAAAGAGAAAAAAAGGCATTTTTCTGTGGGTTTTTGCACTTCCTTGGATATCTTGTGTAGTGTCCAATACATACTAATAAGCCTGTGCTTCTGAGCATGCAAATGTAGATACCACTTTGCAAGCAGCATCCCAGCCCTCTGAAGGGGCACAGGGTCGGAAGACTACACTTTTCCTTGGAAAAAGGGTTTCCACGGTATCTCACTCCTACCTTCTACCCCTGACTATCACTAGAAAAATAACCCTTTTAAGTCACTTCTCTCAAATTTGATTTTCGTTATGTAAAAGGATTATAAATCCTACTAGAGAAAGTCAATAGGAAGGTTACAAATTGTTGCTGTACATAAATTAATATAAAGCTGAAACTTGCACTAAGAATTTAAGTTGAATCTCAAACACATACATTTATTACTACTTCATATGTTATTGAATCATTAAGGAATATATTACGTGACTCTCATAAAAGAAAGCAAGCAACGCTTATCTCACTATGGATTTTACGTGAAACAAATCTCATGAATTAATCTTGCCTGGATATCACTTACCTTTAATTTTATTAAAACAAATAATTCTAAAGTTGTGAGATATGGCAGAAATATGTAAAATATTAAATAGTACTAACTTTATGTATATAAGCATGCTCTACTGCCCCTTTTTTTTTTCCTCCTTGAAGTTCTTCCAGACGGCACCAAACAGCCCCAACCTTACCTTGCTTCTAAAAACTGACATGATTAGAGCCCCTGGCAGCTCAGCAGTTTTCTTGGTTTTACATTCATTGAAGCCTCAGGAAATGAAATGCAAGGAGCAAGGATGAAATGAGTGTCTCATGTATAAATTGCATACCCTGACCACAGAGTTATAAAGCACGCAAAGCTTTAGCAATACTTTACCTACTAACACACAGGCAAATATTCATCTCCTCCACAGACAATACGTACACATGCATAAGGTATTGTTCACGCTAGCAATGCAGCAGGTTTCAAACATCATTAGGATTTGGGGATTTTTTTAGTTTATAATTTATTTTTTCTTTTTTGCCATAAGTTCTTTCTGACTCCACAGATCATGCATCTTGTAATGATGCAAATGGAAAAGGGGATTTTTTAAAAATATTTATTTTAAAGTCTACTCAGGGAGGCAGGGAACAGTGCCACCACTCCTCACCTTATATATTCCCTAATAAATTGAGTTTGCACACAGAAATTTAGGGACCAGATATCTTTTATCCAGCAGGCATCAGATATGTATCTTCATGATTTCTCTATCTGCAAATTTTGGGAAGAGGAAGGAGGAGAGAACACACTGCAGAAATACTTAGTCTGTGAAAAACATTGTTTAGGCATCACTGAGTCAGAATCATAGAGTCATAGAAACGTTTGGTTTGGAAAAGACCTTTAAAGGTCTTCTAGTCCAGCACCCTCCCTGCAAGGAGCAGGGACATCTCCAACTAGATCAGGTTGCTCAGAGCCCCGTCCAACCTGACCCTGACTGTTTCCAGGAATGTGACATTGACCACCTCTCTGGACAATCTGTTCCACTGTTCCATCACTCTCATTGTAAAAAATTCTTCCTTCTATCTCATCTAAACCCACCTTCTTTCAGTTTAAAACCATTACTGTCTGTCCTGTTGCAACAGGTCCTGCTAAAAATCAAGTCCCCATCCTTCTTATAAGCCCTCTTTAAGTACTGAAAGGCTGCTATAAGGTCTCCCCAGGGCCTTTTCTCCATCACGCTAAACAACTCTCTCAACATATCTTCATAAGAGAGGTGCTTCAGACCTCTCATTTCTGTGGTCCTCCTCTGGACCCACTTTAACAGGTCCATGCCTTTCATATGCTGTGGGCTCCAGATTTGGATGCAGTACTCCGGATGGGGTCTCATGAGGGAGCAGCAGAGAAGCAAAATCGCCTCCCTTCATCTGCTGGCCACACTGCTTTTGATGCAGCCCAGGATACAGTTGGCTTTCTGGCTTGCAAGGACAGACTGTCAACTCACATCCAGTTGTTCATCTACCAGTACTCCCAAGTCCTTCTCAGCAGGGCTGCTCTCATTCCCTTCATCCCCTAGCCTGTATTGGTACCAGGAGTTGCCCTGACTGAGGTATAAGACCTTGCACTTGACCTTGTTGAACCCCATAAGGTTCTCATGGGCCCACTTCTTGAGCTTGTTGAGGTCCCTCTAGACAGCATCCCATCCCTCAGATGCATCAACTGTCCTACTCAGCTTGGTGTAGTCTGCAAACTTGCTAAGGGTGCACTCAATCCCAGTATGTCATTGATGAAGATACTGGCCAGTAGTGGTCCCAGTATGGACCCCTGAGGGTCACCACTTCTTCATCTAGACATTGAGCCATTGATCAGTACAAGGCATTGAGTATCTTGGCTTTTCTATGTTGTTTGTTACCAGGTCCCCTGTCCCATTTAGCAGCAGGTCCACATTTACTCTAGACTTCCTTTTTGCTGCTGAAATACTTGTAGAAGCTCTTCTTGTTGTCCTTCAGTTTCCCTGCCAGATACAACTCCAGATAGGCTTTGGCTTTCCTAACTCATGCCTGTGTACTCAGACTGCAACACTAGACCATTTCTGGAGCACATGCCCCAGCTTCCACCTCTGTTTTGCTTCATTTTTTTCTTGTTCAAGTCTTGTCGGGAGCTCCATGTTCATCTGTACATTTTTGCTGACACCTTTTCTTGAATTGTGCACATTGTTACATGGCTTAGAGGAGGCATTACTTGAAAGACAATAACCTCTCCTGGACAACTCTTCTCTTGAGAATATCTCCCATGGGACTCTTCTAAGCAGGTCCCTGCAGAGGCTGAAGAATGCTCTCCTAAAATACGGGACTGTGATTCTCATATTTGTCTTGTTCTTCTTCAGATCCTCAACTCAACCTCATGGTTACTGCAGCCAAGCTTTCAAGCTTTACCACAGCCCTTCCCTGTTTGCACATAGGATGTTCGGTAACAAATAACCCCTTTGTCAGCTTCTCAGTCACCTGTGTCTGAAGTTGTCATCAACACATTCCAGAAACTCTTGGGTTAGCTGTGACCTGCTTGGTTGCCCTATTAGTCAATACTGGAGTGGCAGAAGTTCCCCATGAGAACCAGAGCCTGTGACCATTTATTGTTAACAGTCTGCATTAATTCAGAAATAGCTGAAAAGTTAAGATAATATTAGGCTGGATATTTCAGTGCTACAGAGTACTTCCTCGTTGATCACAGGATATTCCCAACAGACTTTGTATCAAAATCTGAAGATTTGTCTGAAAGCTTAAAAAATAGAAATATTCCAGATACAGAGCCTTCAAACTCTATCTTCCTGTAGTCTAAGACAAGAATGGAACATATTATTCAACATATGGCAAGTTTTGAAATTCCCATGATTTTTTTTTTTACTTGATTTATATTTTATTTTTGGATATGTTATTTCATAAACTAGTCTTTATTTGGTCATGCTGAAACTCTGTTGAATATTAATAACCTAAAGATTTTCCCATGCCTTTTTTTTTGGTCCTATTTATCTGACAAAAGAAAAAAAGGCAAAGCTAGTTTAACTCACTGTAACAGTACACTCATCAAAAGACTCATGTATATAGATAACTTCTGGCAAAAAATGGCAAATATTCCCATTAGCTTCAGTATGGCTACTTTCAGGAGGAGGTAGTCAGTAAGGATTGCCCATTCCATGTATCTTCAATCATGTTTTGTTTCAGAACAGCCAACTCTGAAGATGAAAAAATACTAACAATAAGCCAAATAATTTCACTATCCTTTCTCAGAAAGGGACATCTACCTTTGCAGTATTTTAGGATTGCTCAGCTTAGGGGTGGTATCTTGAAATGTGGTGTGGACATGTAAGAAATAGGCAAAGCCACACCTGCAAAGTTCTATGCAGCACAAGTGCCTCTGGTCCTCACGTGTACCCAGCTCAGTTTGCATTTTCTGTGTAAGTAGCAAAACATTTTAATGAGTTTCAACCTCTGCTCTTGTAGAAGAGCCAAGAACAATGCAACACAAATATTGTACTAACTTACATTATCCCAGAACAAGGTCCCTGAGAAGCAGGAACATAGTCCAGGTGGCACAGTTTTGAATCTTTGGCCCTAAGTTCTTAAAACATAGAAAGACAATTTGAAAGAAACTGTTTGTTGCTATGGGATCTCCAGCACTCCTAGAAGATGCTGAAAGAGAGAGCATAATTGAAACAAAACAGAGTGAAAATGTCTTTATGAGCTTATAATTAAATGTAACTGTAGCAACTACTACTTACAGAAGAACCATAAATGAAGAATGTGATTTTTGTCTGATGCCTATGAATCTCAAAATATCTTTATCCACAAGCTCTGCAACAGAGTTTTATTTTACATTGCACACAGCAATGATTTATTGTAAAAACTGTCACAAACTCACCTTCTTGCTAAACTCAATGGACAGAAAGAAATTAACTAGAAATGCTTCCAACCTTACATAGCTTCCCACAGAAGATCAACAAACAACCACAAACTTAGGTGGCTTATATTGTATCAAGGATCACAGAAACATGTGAATGAATACAGAGAATACAATATGAAAAGCTTCAGAAAAAAACAAGTCCTGAAAAAACTACCCTAAGCAAAGCTGAAGTTTATTCTACTTTGGCAATCTACTGATATTTGGAACCATTTGACTGTACACATTTGCAGCAATTTTATGAAAAAACCCACACAGAAAAATATATTTCCCTATAAAGCAATTAAAGACTTACATAGAGTAAAGCTGGATTGAAAGTATAAACTCTCAATTGCATCATCTGACCTGCAAAAACACTTTTACGATTTTTGAAATGCAGGGAAAAACAGAACAGCTGAAGATACAAGGTAATTTTCAGAATATTCTATTCATTTTCATTTCATTTTGAAAACAATTACTTTAGGATCATTTTGATAAATGTGGTCTGAAGTTTAAACATGAGACAGGTTGACAAAAGAAGAGAGATTAAGAAAAAAGGTAAGAATGCAGAAAAATGAGACTTACAAAAGCACTTAAAATATGGCCTTTCAGCCCTACAAGAATTCTGTGTCCATTCAACACTAAGGAATGAGACAAACAAACAAAACAACAACAACAATAACAACAAAACAAACAAACAAGCAAACAAAAATCCCTTCTTTTTCTTATATTCCCAAAAGAAAAAAAAAATCCACATCAATCTTTCTTCTTTTTTATTAAAAAAAAAGAAAGGGCAAAACAAACAGAATAAAATAACAGAAAAAGTGAAATTAAAAATGAGATTTAAAATTAGGTTTGTTTTGGCTTTATGAGTGATATCTTTCCAAATAGGCACATGCAGAAAAAAAAAGTTACATATGTATGTATTTCATACGCATACATATAAAATATAAACCTATATAAAAATAGACATCTATATTTCTATATCACTGAAAACTATTTTAAGAGTATTAGTTGACATATCACCTTTACACTAGTCTATTCTGCTTTAAACAGAGAGATATAGAAGTGTTTAGATCCACAGGTATATAGGTATTTAATCACACACAAACACACAAGAGGCTAAATATGTACATATACTTACTAAACATATATAGCACATTTACTTTAGCAGTCACTCTGTAGGTTTACTGGCTGGATGGCAATTTCAGAATTCAGCATAAAGCTGTTTCTTCTCCACAGAAAAGCTCTAAAGGAGGGGGTACAGTTGTCTGATTTTCTAAGAAATGGTCACATAAAGTTCTCTTCTACGTCAATGTAATTAAATCATGATGTATGTGCTGAAGATTAAATATACATATATATTTGCATGCATGCTTGCATGACATATACATCGATGTATTCTTGATAATCACAACTTACATAACTAAAGGTAGATATAACATACAGAAACATTTAACAATCATCATATGCTCCTTCTATCCATAAACATGAGTCAATTCACTCCCACCAGATACACAGGCCTACATTTTCCAGCTTGTCCAAATTAAAACAAAACCAAATAAAACAAAACAAATATTGGGGGAGCGAGATTATCATGACCTACCAAGTAGCTGCTACATAAGACAAAAAAGGTATAATTCTCTTAAACATTCAGATCAAAGATCCTGAAAAAGTATATACACATCCTTAGAGAAGAGCCAAGAGCACTAATTTAGTACCTCCATTTTCCAGGCTACTGCAGGAGATTGACAGACATCTACTTTAGTCACCCCTAAGAGTCTAGATGATTTAGATGCAAATCTATTTTACATATCCTATCTTGTTTTAATACACTCCTCCCTCTTTGAGAGCAACCGTAGACTAGTCCTCACCATGCTTTCATCAGGCTAAATCGCCCTCTTACAGACAACAGTCTTTTATGGTTGCTTACCCTGTGGAGGGGGTCACTCCTGTGGGGAGAAATGGACAGGTCAGGTGACCCAAACCGACCAATAGGGTCTTCCATCCCATCTGCCACGGTCAGTGTAATAGTTGAGGAAGTAAGTAGGTCAGCTTGGTGGTGCATTCTCTTCAACTTTTCTTGATTGGTTCTTCTACTTTGGTTCCAATTCAATGGCTCTTTTTCTTCAATGACAGGCATCTGAGGAGGACCTGGTCACGTTTGCCTACCTTCTATCCCTATCAGTGGGTTTTGGAATCCAGTTTCCATTTATCACTGAGTCTAGTCTGGAGCTTTCCCAGTGACATCTCTCTGAGTACTTGATATTTTGTATATATTTATATATAGTATCTATTTCATTATTTCCTTTTTAATTTTATTGTTATTTCATTAGTTTAATATTTTTCTAAACTCATAAATCTCTTTACCTCTTCTTCTTTTCTGTAGAGCAGGAGGCTGGGGAAAGCATCTGTTGTCATTGACCAACCTGGCCCAAGTCACGTCAAATTTATAAAGAGACCAGGGAAGGAAGAAAGGTCTCGTATCCTGTACTTTGTAAGGAGAGAATTCATATTTCTATTTAACGAATAGCAACTCATAATGCTAAGTTGTTTTATATACAGTATGCACGTACATGCACAGTAAACAGCCATATGTTATGATAGCATTATCTGATAATGCTCTCCAGCCTCACACAAAATAAGTTTATTTCATGATCTAGATCACACAATTACATTATTAAAAAGCGTGCTTCACAATTATGCTTATTAATTGTAATAATGATGACCCAAATCAGGCAGAGAAAAACTCTCTAAATGAGTCTAATGATTTTTTTCAAATGTAGGGAAAGAAAATCTCTTTTCCTTTTCTCTGAGAAATGTATTTTTCTTTCGTTAATCAACAGAATTGGTTTAAAATTGCCAAAGCAATCTTTTCAAAGACTTTTTTTTTTTTAATTATTGTTCATCTTGCTGCCCTAATTTTCCTTTCTTTCAAATGCAGTATTCTGACCAATTAAGCTATCTTTAAGCCTGGAAGCTTAACACATTATTTTTGTCAGGTGGGTTCCCCTAAGCTTTCAGTGCTTTACTTCCAGCAAATAACGAACTCACTGACAGAAACAAAGAAGCTTCAGATTCAATGGAGGCTTGACTAGCAAGGATTAGACATAGGAATATAAATTTCTAGCTTGGAAAATAGTCATTAGTCATCAGTAACAAAATAAATACTGCAGCTAGCTAGAGCAATTACCATCAGGGAAAAAAAATAATATGTGAAAGAAAATGTCCCTCATCCCCCACCTAAATATTTTGTAGCAATCTAAGGCATTGCCATTTCTGATCTTTACTTGAAGTTATCTTGAGGTCATTCATCTTCTATGAGTGGGCTGAAGAGCACAAAAGGTTAGGCACAGCTCTTCAGCATCTATACCAGAAAATATTTAAACTAGCCAAAATGTTTCCCTTAGTCTCTGTTTAGCTGGTGGTTCCATCAAATGACCTTGATTGCTCAGTTCAGGAAAGGTATGGACTGACGGAAGCTGGTCCAGAGGGCACAGCAATAAGAGCTATAAATTCAATCTAGCACATTCCGGTTAAATCTGTTGCTATTTCAAACACTTTGAGCCCCATGTTGGGTGCCAAAGAGGACTGTCATGGTTTAACCCCAGCTGGCAACTCAATACCACACAGTTGCTTGTTCATGCCCCTCCCAGTGGACAGCGGTGCAGTTGCCAAAGCCTCAATCTTGGGATGCATCAGGTATGAGCGCGTGCAAGGCCTGGCAGATGGTGTGTACCAGCTGAGACTGGGAAGAATACAGCTATCTCCAGTATACCCCAACATCTGCCTGGAAATTTTGGAAATTGTTTTGTATATTTGTCCAGCACTTACTGATGCCCATGAACCACGTTGTTTGTTTTTGCATATACTTCTGCAGTTCACAAAAAATTACTCCAACGTTTCTGTGAAATCCCGCCTAAGACAAGGTGACTCAAGTGGCAGGAAGCCACTGAGGATGGGCAATCTGAAGGCTCATTCTATGCATGGCAGGAGGTCACCAGCAGATGTGAGCACAGGATCTGTCTTCCTACCACCCAGAAGCATGTTCAGCAACAAAGCAAGTGGGAATCTCAATCATTGGCTGTGAACAGTGAAAACACTCCTTGAGGCAGATTTCTTCTTTCCCTGGTCTCTGTTTCCATTTCACTGGGCATTGCTGTGTATAACCAAATATTTTGGTTTCTCTTTCCATTATAAGATGGTGTGCCTCATCAAAGGAACCAAAATTGTCCCTGCGAGCAGGTGTACATGGGAACTTGAATATTAGAAGTTTAGAAGTTTAGAGAGTCTGAGCATTATGAGGCATGTATAAAAAAGACATTTCTCTATACAAGGCACAGAGAAATGCTGGGTTCAGCCTCGTTGTAGCTGTAAGTATGGGTGAAACAGATTGCTAACTATTGTGCTCAAAAATAATTGGTGATGAAAACTACACGTGAAAGTTAAAATGGATGATAAAATGAAATTTAGCCATTCAAATGCTACAGTAGTAATTTCAGTTTTATGTAATGCCCTTAATGGGATAATTGAGACATACTGGCATAGTATATGTGATATTGCGAATCCTGAGAAGAAATAGTATTCTTCACACTATGAAGAGCCATTGTAAAGAAGAATAGCATAGTATTTTGGGGCTTGTGCCTTTTCCAATACCACTTCAAATAGCGTGGTCACAAACAGACTCATTTCACCCTCAAACAATAGGTAGAAAAAGATGCTTGGAGAATTAAACAGGAATGTTAATCCAGTCACCTTCAACTAACTGAATGCTGTTAACAGGTTCTTCACATTCAGGCTTCCTCTCTTGACCCTTGATTACCCAGAGAGATTGAGAAATCTAATAGCTAGTGTAAACAGTCTTTCCAGGTATGTTCTTATCTAGATGGTGCTATGCATCTCCTAGCCATTTGCACTTCCCCAAGCTGGTTTTAATCTCCTAGCATTTGCAACATTTTGCAAGTTTGTGGCTCCACTGAAAGATTCAGTTTACTACACTGAAAGTACTGTGGCTACTCCTAATTTACTCTGAAAACCAGGGATCCACGTATTTATTACTCATTTACTTCTTTCTCTGAGGCTCAAGGCTGATAGCAATGCCTGTCTTGCAGGTTACTGCCTATATGCCATGTCCTGGAGTCTGACCACTGCTCAGTTCTCAGCAGTAGATACTAGCATGCTACTTATGCCATTATTTTTTTTCCTCCTAAAGATGGCCATATCTTTACTTTGGTGCAGTAAACAGCGGCAAGGCGGGAGGTGGGGGGAGAAATCCACCTAGAAGGCTTTATCAGAGGCCAGTCCAAGAAGTACATCGGAACACTGAAAGGCCACTGAGATCTAAATTGAATCAATTCTGCTAGAAATTGATATTGAGGGAAGGAATAGCTCTCCACCCCAAGAGGCTGAATGACATAGCCTCCCCTCCCCTGAATTTGGCAGCAACTTGCAGCAACTACCTCTTACAACAACGAGCTATTTCTCTGAATCCTGAACTTGGCAAGACCTGCTAGCCACTGCCTTGCACTAAAGCTGAAAGCCTGCCAAGTGAGAGACACACCACTTCACCTGTCTGTGGGGTAGGGGAACAGGGGCGGGAGTGGGAATGCATAGAATTGTCTAGGTTGGAAAGGGACCTTGGACATAATCTAGTCCAACCATCAACCTAACTCTGATAAAAAACAACTAATCACTAAACCACGTCACTAAGCACTATGTCAATCTCTCTTTTGAATACCTCCAGAGATGGTGTCTCAATCACCTTCCTGGACAGTCCATTCCAACATGCTTGATAACCCTTTCAGGGTAAACATTTTTCCTGATAGGCAATCAGAACCTCCCCTGATGCAACTTGAAGCCATTTCCTCTTGTCCTATCACCTGTGACTTGGGAGAAGAGGTTGACTCACGCCTCTCTACACCCTCCTTTTGGGTAGCTGTCCTACCCTCTGCCTCCTTTTCTCTAGGGTGAACAATATCATCTCCATTAGCCTCTTCTCATAAGACTTATTCTCCAGACCCCTCACCAGCTTCATTGCCCTTCTCTGGACCCGAGCCAGGACCTCAATGCCTTTTTTGTGGTAAGGGGCCCAAAAATGGACACAGGACTTGAGATGGGGCCTCACCAGCACTCAGTAGAGGGGGACAATCACCTCCCAAGTTCTACTGCATGGTGAGAGAGCCTACAGCAGCCTGTAGGGCACACTCAGGAGCAAAAACAGAGGTGCAGCATGCATGGCCACAGGTACCATCAAACTCAGGAAACAGATGAAGAAAAGATTAGGTAGGAGGGAGTATGTCTAAGAATTATGATAAAGAGTAATAAAAAATTTAGACAATATCTGGATCACACTGGCAGAAAAGCTTTCTGGAAAGTTTGTCAGCCATATTATTCTTAAAGAGCATTGCTGCATTTTCAAGAGATCAGAGAGATCACTGATCACTAACCATTTTCTGAAACATTTCATTTGACTTCCCTTTAATGGCTGTCATAGACCTTGACCAATATTTCATTCATTCTACCTGTTCATAATCAGATAATTTTCATTACAAACAACAAAGTGAAAGCAGAAAGATAACACCCAGAAGGGACCTTCCATTGCTCTGAAGAACCAACAGATTGCTGTGTGTAATACCCATCATATTGTTTCAACTTTTCTCCAGAAATTTTATGTTGTTTTAGAGTTTTAAAAAGATCAGAAGGATAAAAAGATATGATTACAATGTCACAGGGTCTCAAAATGTTGTGGTTTTTTTTCAGATCTGCATAAGAGATTTGCATGCTAAGAGTGTATTCACCAGCAATCCTTTTTGTACAAGTGGGTGTTCATATTTCCTACATACTTCTTAAAACCCAGCTCAAATATTTAAAGTGCTACTTTAATCTGTATTAGAAGCACTTGGATAAAGCATATCTATAAAAAGATTTGCCTCCCGAGTCATTCAGCACTCTTAGTTGAGCTCCACAGTCAGTTTTTCTGTGTTAATTTTCCTTGAAAATAACCAATTTATTGGCATAATAGAGAAAAACCAAGAAAGGGAGAAAAAAAGCCCACAAAGCAAGGCAGATTAAACAAACTTATACCTATTTAGCATTTCATTATGGAACATGCTGTTGAGTAGGCCCCAAAGCATTGATGGTCTCTGAGGTTTTGTTTTCTGGCTGTCTGGCTTTAGAAGATTTAATGATCCCAGAACAACATGTTTTTAAATGATGTTTCTCTCCCAGCTAAACATCTTCAAGAAAAGATATTGGCAAGGCAAAATATTGTGAGCTGTTTCCCTTAAAATTCAGTAGTACATGTTTAAATATGTAATGCTGTAATTGCCTAAAGGATTACAAGCCCCAGAATAGCTACAAAAGTAGTTAGCTAAGATTACCGATTACCACGCAGTGCTTTCATGTTCTATAATTTCCTTATGCTCCTCATGCCCCCACTGAAAACAGCTGTCCTTCTCTTCTGGCACTTGTCTGTTGTCACAAATTTAAAACATCACCTTCTTTCTTTCTTTTTTTTTTTTTTTTAACCATAATCTGCCACAATATGCTTTGACATGTCCTAGGATTCTTAAATCGTAACTTAACTGCAATGCATAACAAAGCTTATAAATCATTTTTTCAGATGGGATAAAATAAAGTTGACCCTATGCTAAGAAAGCACTAATCTGAGAATGGCTAAATGTACTCTGTATTTTAGTTAGAACATTTTTTTCCTCAATGTCCTGCTTCTCCATAGATAAAATAAATGCTTCTTGGCATTTGCTAACCTGTCTTTTAAAATACAGAGCACAATTGGAATTATTTAGCTGACAAAGTGAAATATGTCAGGACCGGGCAGGACACTATTCTACAATTATGCCTTTATTTAAATAAGTAGATAAATCTAGTAAATGCATCTGGAGGCTAGGGTGGCTGCAATCAGCTGTTTGCTTAAATGTCTCTGCATGAAATCTAATTTTTCTTCTTTTCTTCATCTAAATGTCTGTAACATGACCCTGAAGTTTAGTGGGTGCCATATTCTTAGTGAGAAACCTATCTGGAACAAGAAACATTTCCCTGTTAAGATCCTATACATAGTGGTCTTCGCAGGCTAGCCTGATTCTCTGTAGCTGAGAGGAGCAGGGATCTGCCTCATAGCTAATCATCACAAGTTGTTTGTCATGGTAAGTCAAATGAAATCTTCAGTCTTGGTCTCACTGTCAGTCCTTCTCCCCTTCCCTGTTCCAGAGCCTTTGCTGCCTTCCCTAGAGCTGCCTTATGTCTCTTCTCTTTGCTCTTTCACCTTAACATGAAAACTCTCAGCAAGATGTGAAGGACTGAAGCAGACTCCAAGGAACAGGAACAGCATTTGAACTATTGTTGACACTTTATTCTTGCCTCTCCTAGATAAATGCTTCTGGCTCTGGAAAAAAAAATAAAAGAAAGAAAAAAAAAAGTTTTCTGGATATTCTGTTAGTTAACTGTAGAGCTATAGTTCAAAAATTCCACAGTCAACCAACTGAAATAGATTTTCTAAAGCCCAGAAGCAAGTATGTATTAAGCCTGTTCAATGCAGGCCCACACTTATTGCCGATTTTAACATGAATGCTTATTGCATGTTAAAGGACAGATATTTGAAAGAGAAAACTCAGTGTTAAAAAAATGCTTTAATGATAGGGTTGTTGAAGCTACACTGGGTCAGCTTCCAGTAGGCAGAGGAGATACAGGACAACCACAGAACCCCTTGGTTTAAGAGAACTGACAGAAAGAGGCATGGTGAGGTGTGTAGTTTCGAAATGGGGGTTTCTAATCCTTGATCTCTCTCTGTCTCTGATTCCATCCTCTTTCTACATACAGTTTGACTCATAGCCATTGATTCCTCTGCCTTTATATGTATTCTATATCTGATTCTAGATTGAAAGAAATATAAGGAAATGCTGTATTTGATCTTATGGAATAACACAGATTCTGATTCAAATAGCATAGGGAAATAAATATATAACAGAGCTGCTTTAGCTTCCGTATAGCTATCTGACGAGATAAGTCCTGAGGATACAATAAGCCTGAAAGAGCCCTCTGCAGTCTCCAGTACCACTTTGGAACCTCTGTAGCAGTTGTGACAGGGAGCCACTTCCTCCTTTTCCTCCTTTAGGTCATGTATGCCCCATTTTCCTTTCTGTTTTGCTCCTACTTTTTTCAACCTCATTCATTTCCTTTATTAAAAAAATTGAAAGCAGTGTTCATAAATATGTCTATCATTTGTGTAATAAAGCTAAAGATAAAAATGAGTGGTTGAACAGATTAGTTTCTAGTTATGCTGGTGACGTTCTGACTTTCCTCAGAGAAAAATAAGACAGCTGATATCTTTAAAGTTTTATTTTAATTTCATACTTGTTATCATGTTTTAGAGTTATCTTAAGAGCCAGTAAATTGCTATTACAACAGAACTATATTACAAAGAGAATTATATGGCATAGAAGGGGATATATTTATGGTCGGCAAAATAAGTAATGCGTTATCAAAGCTTTATGGATAGTTTACAAAAGCCCAAAATTACAAAATATTAAGAATGTATATTTAGAGAACTTATGTACAACAACTTATTTACACATAAGCTCTTTATACTTCCTTAATTACAGTTTCTTAAAAATACTTTCTTATTTCTCGGGCTAAAATAAGACAAAAATTAAAAGTAATGGGAAAAATTCAATCTTCAAAAAAGTAATGGGAAAAATTCAATCTTCTTCAATCAAAGGATAAAAATGTCATCATGGTGTGGGAGTCAAATGTATA
>VZTM01031346.1:16113-30641 GCA_013400555.1 Jacana jacana
TCTTCACTCAATTCCAAGAAGAAATCATGCAAGATGGCACATCAATTCTATTTTCTACTTGCAGAAGCATTTTAAAATTAAAGGAAATAATGTTTTAATGTTTTTTCTGTTTACTATTTTCCTGTGGTACGAAGCTAAAGAAGATTCTGATTAAGATTGTCAGGATTTTTTTGTGTATTTGTTTCTAATGTGCCTCCTTACAGAATAGTTTCCTCATCTGTCGAAAACAAACCAATGAACAAATCAGGTGATTTTAAAAGTTATTACTGGCCAGTTAAAAGTAACGAAATCTGTATGTTGATTATCAGGCAACAAATGCAGAAGTTAAACAGGAAAAACTTAAAAAAAAAAAAAATCTCTCTCCTGAAGATTAGTTATTGCAAACCATAAATAAAATAATCATGTGAGAAATCAGCTTGTATTACTCTTTCAAACAGCATAAATGTTTTCTCTCTACATTGCCAAGTCTAAAGGTTTCAGACCTTGAGCGATTTCACCAAAAGTCACAATCAAAACAGGCAGCAAGAGGGTCCAGAGGCTGGGACTGAGGTGCTAGAAATTCTCACTGGCTCAACCTTTAGAAGACAATTCTAAACATCTTCATGTGTGCCTGTTTTGCAGTAATTTTGCTTGACACTGACATCACTGAATGCAGCACATTGTCTTACAGAGAGAAATACTCCTGTACTCCCTACTCCTGAGTAGAAACAGAGATGGAGGTGCTGTCACTGGGGGGTACAAATGACATAAGGAAACATATACTGTATGCCACTTTAGACATATACCCATAACAGTAGATAACCTCTTTTTCCCAACACTCTTTAAGCTTTGTGGTTACTTTACTTCTAGGCTTTGCTTTAATATGTCATTGGATGCCAAAAGATTCACTTAAAAATTGACTAATGTAAGCAAACTAACAGCTTTTGTAGAATTTGGATCAAATGAGGACAGGTATAGCACTGAAAAACACTTGCATATTAGTAACTTTTCATCTCAAAACATTTTTCTGCTGCTATACTGGCCCTATAATCATATTTGACTGGAAACATGAGGGACAGGAAAGTTCTGCCTTTGAAAAAGTTATTAGGACCTTTTCTAAATAGAAAGAATAAATTAAAAAGAGGTTATACTATTAGTTAACTAAGAAACTGAGACACAATACCTTTTCTCCACAAATTTATAGTTTCAATTGGAAAACAAAAATTAAATGTATAGGATGTTTCCCCGTTCTATATCAAATTCTGTTCCTGAGAGTGAGTCCACTTGACTCCAAAAAGATCATTTACATCTATAGACTAAGTTCACAAAATGGCATGTCCTTGCTACAAAAGTGGTATTATCTAGTGTGTCCTCAGCCTGAAACAGCAAGAGCTGCATATCAGTCTGTATAATATTGTATTTATCACTTATACTTATCACTTCTTGCAATAAAAAATAGAATCTCTTTACTTTTATAAAGTTTTAAAAGTCTGTACATTAGTTCTAACAAGAAATGAAAAAAAAAGAGAAAGAATTTTTATACAAAACACTCACAAAAAGCAATACAACTCAAAGAAAAGCTGTTAATTACCATCACTTTTAACGCTAGTTGGATGTTAAAAATAGTAGCTGACTAGAATACAACAAGATTCTTCAGCAGAGACCATAAGAGCAGACCCACTCGCCTATCCTTGCCCAGCTGGTTTCCCATTGCAGCATCCCCCTGATGGAGCAGCTGATCAGGCAGCAGCCTCCGCAGTCTTTCCCTGCACACACTCCCTGTGACTTCCCCACAGACTAATCTAGATTTCCTGATGCATAATTTGGCCTTGGAGTAGGAAAACCTGAAAAAATCTGTATCTAGATTTCAATTCGGTTATGGATCTAAAAATTTGTGCAGACTCCTGTAATAATCAGGTCTTCTGGATCGACATTTCTGAGAAGAAAATGCCCTGAGAACAACCCCTGCTCTGATTTCTGGTATGTTGAAGGAATTTTATTCACATGCATTGGAGACAAATGCTCTAATCCCTCCAGCTAACATCAGAAGAAGAAAAAACATTTCTTCTGGAAGTACAAAAGTCAAGATAGTAATCATTCTGCCCAACTCTTAAAGAAAATGTGAGACTATTTCCTCAATTAACAGAAGATTGCTTTCTTTCCACTACTCTGAAGGCAGCAGCTGACTGTCAGGAGTGTAGCTTGCTTTGTCTGTGCCTCAGTCCTAGAAAACTCAGCTTCTGTGACTGCCAAGGTAGTATCAGTACCACTTGGAGAGTAGAAGAAATGCTGTCCCATTTGAGGAGAAGCAGCAGCTGGATCCCTGTCTCTTCTAGCCTCTCAGGCACAAAATGAAAGCAAGCCTCGTTCTGCAAAGTCCTTCCCACCCAGAACTTGGGGACCTGACTCCCATCCTGACATTTCGGTTCCCCAGCCGTGAATAGGCTCTGAGCAAGCGCTGTCCCCTCCTTCCTTCTCCCTGGCTTTGGAAAACCTTGTTTTGTCTGTGTTGCCGAGAAGCTTGAGCCAGACTTTGTATTATACCACATACAAACTAAGGACCTTTTTCCATGGAAATCACAAACTTAAGTGGTATTTGGTTCAGCCTGAATATTTTAGATTCTGAAAATAGCTTCTGTTGGATTGTCCATGGTACAGATTTGCAGAATGTTTTCCCAGCCTGAGCCAGTTCCATCTAACAGAAGTGCTACACAATGGTAGCTGCAAAACCAAGCTGCACTTTGCAGTTAATAATACACACCAAAACCACCCAAACCAACCCTAAGAAGGAAAACAGGTAAGCAGTCTGTGTTGTATTTACACCAGCTCTAAGTGCAACTCTAGACAAGGTACTATTATTGCTAAAAATAATGCCCTGCTTTGTTTTATGTTGCTTTTATGCTTGAGTCCTGACCTTGACATTAAACATAGCTTGTTGGGATCCTGAGGAATTTTATTTTTTATTAATCCGGTCGCCCTGAAGTTTTCAGTTTATAACTTCTACTGGCTTTTATTCTTTACAAAGGTTACTTTTATTGTTGGTTCTATATAGCAAATGCTATTATTTCATATGATTGCTATTAGGATTTTAGAATGTCTTAAATTATAGTTTTCTGGAACCATAACCTATGCTGGAAAATTAGTATAAAATGCCACAGTCTTTAACGACACTTTCCTTTACAGACCTCCATCTCTCAACATTAAAATATTTAGCAGATTATCAATACTTCCTGCAGCTTGGGGAAAAATTCAGCTTTTTTTGATTGTGGAAATTAAAAATTTGGTGAGAGAGGAGAGACAGTAACTGAGCAAAATGTACCATAGGTCATTCTAATGTAACAGCAATAAATGACATGCAACATTAGAAATTAGAACAATTGCATAACATCAATGGCTTTTTTTATGAGTAAATTGCTCCTCTGTGGATTTGTGTACTGACCAGGAAAAAGATATGACAAAAATGATCTTTTTATGTCCTTTTAAAATGATAAAAATAAGATAATCTCCAGGTGGTCTTTTCTTCATAAATCACTTTTAAGCTTAGTGGCTACACTGTGTTGTGTTCTGACATCTTGACAATAAAAAAGTGCTTATAATGCTCCTGCGGGGTTTGTTCTAAAGCCTTTCCCTACTGCTAAGCAGTAAATCAGTGACTGACAGGATTCCTAACCTGCCACCTCCTGCCAGGGTGACATTAAATTTACACTATATACTGTAATCTCCTTCCAGCTACCTAATAAGGACAAGAGAAAAGTCACTTCTAGGTATCCCAGTTCCAAAGTCTCAGATAGTTTCTTCACAAAACTATACGAATGGAGTGTTAGAAGGCACCTCATCGCACGTTGTTGCAACACTCTCTTAAAACTACTCTGCCTTAATCAAAGATGGAAAAGAGTTTAAGAATATTGTGTCCAGTTCTGGGCCTCTCAGTTCAAGAAGGACAGGGAACTGCTTGAGAGAGTCCAGTGCAGAGCCACGAAGATGATTAAGGGAGTGGAGCATCTCCCATATGAGGAAAGGCTGAGGGAGCTGGGTCTCTTTAGCTTGGGGAAGAGGAAACTGAGGGGTGACCACATTCATGATTATAAATATGTAATGGATGAGTGTCAGGAGGATGGAGCCAGGCTCTTCTCAGCGACATCCAGTGATAGGACAAGACGCAGTGGGTGCAAGCTGGAACATAGGAGGTTCCACTTAAATATGAGAAAAAACTTCTTCGTGGTGAGGGTAACAGAGCACTGGAACAGACTGCCCAGAGAGGTTGCGGAGTCTCCTTCTCTGGAAACATTCCAAACCCACCTGGACGTGTTCCTGTGTGACCTGATCTAGGTGTTCCTGCTACAGCAGGGGGATTGGACTAGATGATCTTTCAAGATCCAACCCCTGATACCCTGTGATTCTGTAATATAAACATATAACTTACTGTACAATGCAATACTCACTTTTGCATACCTGTAGAGGAGTACCTCTGTACCACCCTGTCTATGCATCTATTCACCTAGCAATTTAGAAAGTTATGAGGGTTTCGTTGTCTTGGGACTGACGTGTGTCACTACACCACCAGGGAGGGTGACCCCTAACTTGGTGGGAGTGATTGTATCCTGAGCGTGGCTGGCTTCCCCCTCCAACCAACTGGCCTCTGATACTACTGAGACATAAATAAAAGACTGTGATAAAATACTGACCCCCTTGTTACACTGCTAACCTTTTCATTAGCCTCTGGAAATCACTGGTAAACACACTATTCACTGCAGCTGGGAGGGAAAGAAGAGAGATGGAAGGATTGTGTACCTACAGGATCAGCACTGTCGTGCCACAGAAGGGGTGCAGGGAAGGCTTCTAGATGGATTTCCTGGACAGATGATCACCTATTTCATAGTGTTACAGGATCACAGAATGGTTGATTTGGGAAGGGACCTTTGAAGATTGTCTAGTCCAAATACGCTTCTCAGAGCAGGAACAGCCAGAGCAGGTTACCTAGGAGGATGTCCACCTTCTTTACTTCCCCCTGATCAAAAGGTGTTTATACACATTGCTAAGACCCCCCTTGAACCTCCTCTTCTCCAGGCCAAACAGTCCCAGATCTCTCAGCTTCTCCTAGTATGTCTCCTCATAACCATCCTTGTGGTCCTTCGTTGGACTTGCTTCACTATGTCTGTGTCTCGTCTGCTGTGGAGCCCAGATCTGGACCCAGCATTCCAGCTGTGTCTCACCAGTGCCAAGTTAGCAGGGAGGGATCACCTCTTTTGACCTGATCCTTCTCCTGCATCCCGGGATGTTGTTGACCTGCTTGGCTGCAGTTACACGTTGTTACAGCTCATGTTGAACTTGCTGAACACCTGGACCCCAGGTCTTTTTCTGCAAACTTCTTTTGCAGCTGGTCAGCCCCCAGCATGTAGTGCTGCATGGGGTTATTCCTCCCCAGTTGCAGGACTTTGTACTTCCCCTTGCTGAACTTCATGAGGTTCTTGTCAGCACTTCTCATAAAACAGAACTTCGTTTATGGGTCTGTGGAAAATTATGGGTCTAGGCTAAGTACCCCTCACTTTTTTTTGTGGGAAAATTGAAAGAACTTTATAACAAGTGAAGCAGTCTCCCTCCTCTGTGCCTTCCTGTGTTACTTTAGAGAACCTTCTTTGAACTAGACTGGAGCAACAACAGCAGCTCTACCAATGATTGACTTTTGTCAGACCAGCACAGACAATTTTTTAACATGTTTTAAGAACAGAGTCGCAAACGGCAGTACTCTTCATTACCTTTTCTTAATGACACTGCATATAGATTCTTACACCTCAACAGACTCCAACTGGCTCTACCACAGCTCTACTTTGATAAATTTGTTCTCAGCCAAGTATCAAAGGTCAAAAGTCTAGATCCTCATTAATAACTCATATAACACTTTTATGGTGTTATAAAAAAGAAGAGAAGAAGAATGAGGTGAATATCTACTGTTTTAGCAGCTATACAAATCCAGAAACTGTTAACAAAATTCATTACTTTGATTGCAGAACTAAACAATATAGGAAAGAATTTTCTGTATGGGCTGTATCCAGTTTAGAATCAGCTCTTCCAAGTGCTAGTCAACACAGACATAAAGGCTTGGCCTTAAATCTGATGATCTTAATTTATTTCAACAGAATCCAGCAGTAGTAACATTGAAGTGAGAACTGGGCTTTGACTCTTGTTTTTTCATGCCATGCTCAGCAGATTAATTTACAAGGACTATTTTACAGGCAGGAAGAATCTTACACTTCTCAGTCAAGTCAAGGCTAGAGATTTCCTGGGATGAAGATGAAAGAACCTTAGATCTGTTGTGTTTTCAAGCAATTCCACCCAAAGCCTGTCTAATCCTTTTGTTTCCCACTAGAAAAATAAAAGGGAAAAAAAATGATTTCACATCCAAGCTAATTTTAAAAAATTATTCTGAATAGCTATACTGGTTAATTACACTTGGTATGGATCCAACTTCAGCTCCAGCCTTTTCAAGTTATTTTTTTCTTTTCTGGAAAAGTTTCCAATTCTGATAGACATCTTCAATAAATGATAACATTGATCTATACTTTGGATTTGAACATTAAAACCGTGAATGTACGTGTACATTCATACATACACATGTATGAGGTTATTGTATCAAATTCCGCCAGCTCCTAAATAAGAATTTTCCTGACCTGTCAGGGTGAAGAAGGACACGTATGCTTTTTATACATGCATACATCAATACATATGTGTGTCATACATGTGTGTATACCCATACACATACCCACACATTCTTTTACCTATCTATACCTGTTCACATAGAAATATATATATATATATGCTATATGTAGTATATATATATTTTATATAATTATAAATATATTTTGCATTTATAGTTCTAAGAGAGAGAGGAGAGAGACAGAGGATTGACTGAGCAAGAGAATGAAGATAAACCTTTGTGGGTCCAAATTTTCGCAGCCTTCTAAGCCTTTACAGGGCAACTTTGGTTTAGATGAGCAATATGTTGAACTATTTATTTTCCCACCAGGACAACAGCAGGCTTTTGATGGATCTTTAAATTCTATTCTGCAGCAGCAGCAGCAGCTGTGACAGAAGATCTCTGGAGGAAGCAACTTTTGGAATTCACTCATACTTCTGTCTGTCTGTTCTTGCAATCTGATACTATATTGCATTTTATCTTCAGCTGCAATTCCCTCAAGATTTTCTTCCATTTTTCCTCATCTTCTAGCTTCCTTTCCTCCTTTGTCCTTCTGCAGTCTCCTTTCCCCCATAAATGTACAAACCACTTTTTTTTGGTTCTTTTTTTTCCACTAGGTTCTGTACTCAAGAGCTTCAAAGAGAGCTAAGCACAGCTATCAATTACGCTCATTTCCCCATTTGAAAACAGAGGGCAGAGAAAACATGAGTGGAGGTCTCCCTTGAGACAGAGCTATGAACCTGGATCATGAGACTAATGAGAATGTATGAATGTGGCCAGGAATAAAAAGTCATATCATTGATTGAAAGACAGAGCTTTACAAGTTTAGAAAGTAGAGCATAACATAATCTCACTAGTATTTCAGGTGATTTTTTTTTTCCATCCTACTAAGATGATTTTTTTCTTTCTATAAGTGTGCAATCAAATCAAAGCAAGACAAAATATTTCCTGATCTTTTTTTCCTATGTTATTTGTCAACTTCAGATTTTTTTTCAAGACTTTATTATTTTTTTTATTTTATTTATCTTTAAAAAAACCCTATACCTCAAGAGGTCATAACCTTGAATATCTATATTAATAATTTTTTTTCCTTGTGAAGTTCATGTCTTCACAATCCTGATAGTAATTTATCATATTTTTATGTAGTTCTAGTGGGGCTTGTTCTCTGGAGTTCAAATCTTAGGCAACAGCTTGCTATGATCCTAATGAAAATCTGTATCTGTCACTCTGCAAAAATTGCCTAAAATGGCACTTCAAAAACTAATACTTCAGATTCCAGAAAATATGCAAATAGAGATCCTAAGTGTAATATGCCATAATTTTAATGAAATCAGATGCTCAGCACTTACATTTCTGGAAATAAATACATATTAAAAATGTTCACTGGCTCTCTAGGCTAGTGTATGATATTCTTTCTGCTGACTGCACTCAGTCACTGAAAATTCATGTCTCAGCTCTACGAGATGGATCTGAACTTAATGAAATAATGTGACAGTTTTCTGCATCCTAGGTTATATAAACTTGACAGAAGAGTTTCTTTGTTTATGTATATGCCTGGAGATTATATAAATACAGGGAAAAGGAAAATACCTAGTTTAAAATAAGTATGCTCCTGACAATTGATGATAAAGACAATAACACTAGATACCCTTTAATTTAGGACTATCTATCAGGAATGGAATTATTCATGATACAGATTAAAGTCAAAACAAAATAAATCCTTAAAAATATTAAATGCGCTAGAAATATCAACAGCAGTGTAATACCTTCCTTAGTTAATCTGATAGTACACAGTACCACTCATCTGATTTTTTTTTTTTAAATCAGCTTTAACTATACTTAATTAATTCAGTGCAGAGCCTATGCAAATATGAAACAAATCTAAAGCAATACTGCTATCTACCCTTATAAAAATTAAAAACTTAAACAAACAAAGCAAATATATGACAGTCAAAGTCCACAGTCTGGGAACACTAGAGATGACTCTGGAAAGTATATTTTCCGTACATTTTCTTTTTGTCTCCTCAAAAAAATATAACATGTATTCCAGTCCTGTCACTCCCAAGCTATCTGGTAGGAACGCTCCTGAATTATGGGAAATAGCTTGCCATTCCCAGTAGAGACAGGTGCAAAGTTCAGGCTAAAATGCAGGCTTGTCCTTCTTACCCTAAAAGAATTGAGTAGCATATATGGCTATAATTACTGATCAATAATAATCTTTTCTCCCATTGAAGCACCATAAAAATTATATTCATGGTGAATTTTCAAAGTAACAAAGAAAGGGTAGATTGTGTCCATTTGAGTTTTAGAGATAATTAAAGAACTGACTATTTCAGTTACAAAAATATCTCATATCATTGTTATTATTTCTTCAAATTTTCCTAGCAGTGAGGTTATCTAGTCATAGTCTAAGATGTCTTAGTGCTAAGTACTGTGCAAACATGGATTTTTATTGCAGAGTGAGACAAACTGAGGAAGAAAAAAAAGAAAATTTTAGTTGAACATCCAGATCACGGGCCTCAGTGTACCAGAATCACTTGACAAACTTCTTATAAGCATCACAGGAAAAAAAGATATCTGGTGGGGTTTTGAAAAAATGCTAATTTCTACAGCATTGCAGGTGTTTTGGGGAAAATTTCCTTAAAAATGGAGGACAACCTGGGAGGAACTATACATATGTTTGTTCAAAAATATCTTAAGTGAACAATATGGAGGTGCAGTCATGGGCAACTGTATGTGGCTGTCAGTCTGACCAGTCAATGAGAGATGAAATGCTGTGAGCAAGGTAAGTACCGTATACTTGATTTCAGATGAAGAGACTAGCTAGTGAAGGGATAGATAATTATGAATGATATAGCCAAAGTTACAGCCTGGGAAAATGAACCTGGAATGCTATTTTGAAGTGGACCCTAAGTGGAGATAGTTTGCTTTGGATCAAAGGAAAGAAATTTTGGATCAAAAGGAAAGAAATTACAATGCTAAAGAGAGAAAGGGAAGAGGCAACAGGGTTGATTTCAACTAATTTTAGACATCTGCAGAATGAATATTTACATATGAGCTAGTCTTTCAAGAGACATAGGAACTTTTTTGGGGAATAAAGATAAAAATATTGTTTGATTGGATGACTATTTCAGTAAAAATTCCACTCTATAAATAACTATTTTTCTACACTTTTTCTGACTAAGAAGGAATCCAAAAGAAGAACACAGATGCAGATGCCTTTATTGCATATAGGTGCTTGAAAGTATTTAAGACGATTCCATTATGGGGAGTAGGGATGAATGGAAAAACTGTGTCTTAAAGATACTGTACAAAAGGAAGGCACACTATTTAAATGCAACTTAGACCTAAAGAGAATATTTGAGGTCAGTGTGATAACTGACAGACATAGCTAGTTCTCCCTGCATGGAGATTTAGGAAGGAAGAGCAAAATTTCTTTCAGTTTTCCTTACAACGTATGTTTAGCTGTGTTGTGTCAGATGAGATGATTCGATATTCATGAAGAAATACTGGAGAAACAGTTCAAAACCTTTCCTTAGACAGAGAGAGATTGCTTTATTATGAAGTGGCAGGTTGGTGAAGTGGGGTTGAATTGGTATGGATAAAATTACCTGCATTTAGAAGAGAAGGAAGAAGAGAGGACCACATAGAACATCCACAGAGAGGAAAAGAAGGGATCAAGAGGAGTGTGTACAGGACACGGCAACAGAGACTTAGGAGAGGATAGAGACACCATAGCAAAAGAGGACATTGTTTCAAGAATAAACTCATGGCAGTATTGAAGTTGGTTGTCTGCTGATGGCAGCCAGAGCAGGGAATGAGATTGGAATATTGGTTCTAGTATTTGGCATCAGAAATGGAAAACGTAATAGAGCTGTTGTAGACTGCAGTGCACAGCAGCCACACCTGAACATATTTTTGATGGAAATAAGAAATTAAATGGACTTTGCACTAAAAATTCCTGAGGGAAGTGGAAAAGAAGACTGAAACAAATGGAAGGCCATGTTTGAGCACTTTGGTTTCTGGTTTGGGGATGTTTTTTTTCCCTAAGATTGGAAAAACATTGAACATGCAATGTGAGACAAAAACAGAGGTCTTAGAGGTCATAAGCATCACAACATGAGATATGGATGAGATTCTCTAGACCACTTTACAGAGTCACAGAATCTTCATGGTTGGAAGGGATCTTTGAGATCATCAAGTCCAACCATAAAAAAAACACAAAAAAACCCACCACCACCACACGCCAACAACATTACACCCAACAAACCCCACCATAACAACAACCAGCACTCTCAACAACCTCAGGCACTAGAGCATGCTCTGAAGTGCCACATCTACATGCGTCTTAAATACCTCCAGGGATGATGTCTCCACAGCCTCCCTGGGCAGGCTGTTCCAATGCCTGACCACCCTCTCAGTAAAATAATTCTTCCTTATATCCAATCTAAACCTCCCCTGCTGTAACTTCAGACCATTTCCTCTGGTCCTGTCATTATTTCCTTGGGAGAAGAGGCCAACACCCACCTCTCTACAACCTCTTTTCAGGTAGCTGTAGAGGGCAATGAGGTTTCCCTTCAGTCTCCTCTTCTCCAGACTAAATATGCCCAGTTCCCTCTCTTCCAACTTCATGGAGTTTGAGAGGAACAGAATGAAAAACCTCCTCATCTCAGCATTGGAGAAATATGAGAGGGTGAGAAGGCAAAAAAAAATTATCAAAGAAAGAGAACAGACACACATTTTATCTCATTTCAAAAAAAATCGTCAAGGTCCTCTGAGGAGAGAAAAGCGGGGGCAGAAGGAGGTTGTGACGAATGAGTTGAAGAAAATAGAAGCTGTGTGATTTTAGATATGGAAATCAATTAATTTGGAAAAGTTGATTTATTTTAGCAAGAAAAATGTTAGTACTGACTGTAGAATGTAACAAATTTGTAAGAAAAAAAAACCCTCCTCCAAGAATTTCCTCAGCAACTTTGATTCTGAGAGTACCAGTGGAGGAACTGGGTGCCATTGGTTTTGCAGGGTAAGTACTTCAGTAAGGTGGTCACAAGGACAGGATGCTGGATCATCCAAAATTTTGGGCGCATCTGGCTGCATACTCTTTACTTTATACTCTAGAATGTCCCTGAGCTGAGCACAGGCCTCTTCTCCAGGAGGGAATCACTCCCATCCCCACTACATTCAGTCTCACCTGACCCAGAGTGTAGTAGCCAGGGCAAGGAAAATTGTAGAGCCCGCTATATTTGTGCAGCTCAAACTACATGGGAAACTTCATCTTCCATTTCCTCACTCGGCTTCTTGACATTAACATAATAACCATAACTGGCATTTAACATAATAATAATAATAACCAGTAATTTCCTTTTCCAAATAATTAATAGCACCTTGTTTCTTAGGTTTTAATATTTAAGACAAGTACAGATAGCACATAATGTTCCTTTTTCTTCAAGGAAAATAGGGGAAATAGACAACAATGTGAGAAAGTCACTGAGGAAGAAAGGATAAAATGTAAAAACCAAAGCAGTCATATAACTGCTGCACGGTGAGGCATAACGCGCTTATTCTTAGCAAGGCAGCATTTGTAGGAGAGTAGTTTGTCACCACCTGCTAATGCAAGAGGATAGGAATAAAGTGAATTCCATATGACTACTGATTTGATAGGAATAAAGTGAATTCCGTATAACTACTGATGACTACTGAGGAAAGGCCACAGCATCAACTGATGCGTGGACAAACAACCCAAAGGTGAGACAGATTGCTTTGGCGTTTAGGCTTTCAGTTGCCCTGGAAGCTCCCCTACACTACTGCATGGGGAGCAGATTCTACCTGCCTATGTTGCACCTGTCCCACCACGTGCTGATTCTGCAAAAACTCACTCAAATGTTTGTCCTGACTTTATAGGCAGCTTGTTAATGTCAGGGGAACTGTTTGAGTTATGATAATTTATGTGAACAAGAGTTTGCAAGATCAATTCCAAATCACAAGGGGCAGCATCCCAAAACAGCCTTCACCTAATCTGCAAAATACAATAAGGTTTAGGTTAGAATTACTTGTTAGAACCAGTACGACTATATCTACACTAGCAAACTAAACAGAGCCTAGGGCTTTCTTTCTATGACACTGAAGCCAACTGGCACATCCTTACTATTAAGCTCTCTTGCCATCAAAAACAAGCTAACAACATTCAAACTGCCTATTGGGAATGATTCCCACTCTGTGCTAATTTCCAATGCATGCTTGAGAATTATTTTTGAGCACACTATTTGGAGCAGAGTGATATTGTGCCAGAGAGCGTACTATCATTTTAACAATATGGCTGATCATTTTTTCAGCGTCTCTGCCTGTGCTTGGGCATGAATCTAGTAGCGTAAATTAAGGGCTTGTAGGCATTTAATAACAGGGCATAAGTGGATTTTAGATTATCTAACTGCAGACTCCTTTAACAAACATTTTCCTGTTGCTCCCATCACCTTCCTAAACATTCCTGTAACTGTTAGCATATAAATTTGTCATATGTTCACATTTGACATTAAAGTTGTTAAATCCCTGACATTCCACAATGCAGGCACGTAAAAGACCACCCATCTCTTCTGCCTCCATCCCACTGGAATCAGAAATGAGGGATTTTTTTATAAAAGTCATCTTCCCAGGTGTTAGTGGGATAGAGGCTTCTGAAAATGCACATTTTTTTAAAAGATCACCAGAGGAATTGTTTGTGCTGCAAAATCCCTTTTCTTTAAGGGTTTGGAGAATGAACTGGAATTTGGCTTCAGCTTCAGGGAATTAAAATCTACTGCATCCACCTCCCAGAATCTTTCCCTAGCTACTGAGATACAATTTTCTGGAACAGAAAGACACTTTCCATGACTCCCATTGAACTTATGCCACTTTGCAGCAAGAAATACAAGATTTAATAGGCCCAAGTCATACCACAAGAGGAAACCCACAGGTTAATTAGGACTGGAAGTGCCAAGATCTCTCTCCGCTCCAGGAATTGTTTAGATGGTGGATCTAATATAAAACGCATTTCATTACAGGGCTCAGATAGTCTAAATTTTGTAAGAGGGAAAGGATGAGAAACCCATTTTTAAAATAAGCATCACTGCAGTTACATTTTGAGAGAGACCAGAAGGACTGGTTTGATCAGCTCTGTTCTGATCATCCCTCCCTGTGGAATAACAATTCTACAAGCATGGCAAAGGGCAGACTTATTTTCTTTCCCTCATGGGAGAGCGTGCAAAGAAAGACAGCTGAAACAAAAGTCACTAGACAATGCTAATTTGAAAAATCCTGCAGCAGTCAATCAGGCTTTGTTTCATTGGCTGATGGTGTTTTGTTGGGAGCTTTTATTTAAAAAAAAAAAAAAAAGTTAATTTAGAGACAGTATGTAACAGGGTAAGAAATTATGTACAATACAATATGTAAATGTAGCTCATGCATAGTATTCCTAATCTTCTGTGGTAATTACAAGATAGAAGTACTTTGAACTCAGATTTTAAAATTAAATGCTGTCATGCTTTTATCAATTTCTGTTTATTAATGGGATAAATTCCACTCTCAGTTACACTGATATCAAACCAAGAAACACACTCCAGCTNGTCCATCCTCTATTTATTTTTCTCTGACATAAAGTCTACATTGAAAATAACATTCAGGGAGTTTTATTTTCCTGTGTACAAGGGATGGGTGTCAGTTGTGAACTTTCAGAAGTTTCAAAAAGTACAAAAATCAGGATTCTAATTTTAAAAGTGCATATATAAGAATGGAGTAGTAATATGATCCAATTCTATAAGAGAACAAATGAGTTGTTTAATTTTACAAACCATGATAATATTATGGGGTTTCTATCATTGAG
>VZTM01031350.1:238-13023 GCA_013400555.1 Jacana jacana
GTTGCCTCAGCCTCCTCAGCCATTCTCTCCTATTTTGTGGATAAGTGTCACATTAGTAATATGGGAAACCCAGGAGGCACATCCACAGTCTACCCATTTGCAAAAAATGGCAATAAAAACATTTAGAAAACAGCAATTTTGCAGTATGTGTGCAAAGAAATTAGGCTTTGGTTCAGCTTTCCTTTTTCCTATGGACACTTGTTGCCCTGCTGAGGACAATTCCCTGCTGTTATGCCCTTTCAGCCTTGTGTTCGTTGCCTAAAAACATAAGCTGTGCATAAAAACATATTCTGAAATGACGCCAGGTAAAAGCAAAATGAAATTCCCTGAAGGTATAGCATCAAATTCAGAAATGCACCTACCAGCAGCTACCAGACCTGCCAGCATCTTTCACTTCTTTGACTTTTATGAAAATCAGTCTGAATCCAGAGCATTGAATTATCATTAGAAATTCCTGGGGAAATCACAGTTCGTTAATTTAATGTTTAACTATTCACTGGAGTCAGGCATTCCCTGTAAAGCAGGTTTGATTTAAACATTTCTGAGGATCAAGAACGTACCTCAGCAACAGAGAGATCCAATGGCTTTAATGCATCTTTTTTGTCTGATCTGATTCGTCTAACCTTAGCTTCCAGACAACACATCTTATTATGTACAGTCTGCTGTACTGAAGGACACTCTATTATGAGATTTCTGTTCTCATGTCAGTACTTACAAACCTACATGAAGTCATCCCCTAATCTTCTCTGCATAAATCTAAGCCAGCGGAGCTCTTTGATTGTATCAGTATAATGATTTTCAATCTTTTCATCCTTCCCATGTGCCTTCTCTGTGCTGTCTGCTGTTTAACAAAATCCTTCTCAAAAGGACTTTCTTACTTTCACATCCATGGTGTCCCACTACTGCAATTCCCAGTGTAAAATTCACCCTTAGTTGTTAATGCTTCAGGTCTTTGCCCATAAGAGGAAATATTCAGAGACACCATACAATAGTAATAGAATGAACTCATCTTAATCTGTCTCTATCTGCTGTGACCCCCAAGTCCTCTTTAGCCATGATGAACATGGCCAGCATTCTACTTTTTCGGGTCTTAGTGCCAGACTTGCTGTGGGGCATGTCATCTTCATGGCTTATGAATCTCCCACTTTTATATCATCTGTCAAACCTTTCAGTAGTTTTTTAATAAAAATGCTAAATATTATCATACTCTTTGGCTGGCTGTATTTAGAGACCCACGTGTTACGTTTTCAATTCAGGTTTGAAAAATACCCAATTGATGTAGTTTTGTAATATTTTAATTTCTAATGGAAACACGATCTGAAATTGTAAAAGGCTGTGTGTTTGCATCAGCACTATTACATTTTCAACCAGATTTACAACCTCCTTTAGAAAATATATCAAGTTATCTAGCACAACCTATTGTCAACAAATCCTTGGCAATGAGAAATAATCATATTGCCCATCCTTACTTTGGCTATTCCTTAGAGCTGGAAGGCCCAGTAGGCCCACCAGATTGCCCACTTTACCTTTTCCAGATTTTCTTACAGCACTGGCTTCCTTTCAATTTTGTGAACTAGCTTATGGTTCCAAGTTTTATTGAAAATCAGTGTTAAGGATCCAGAGAGCTACTCAAACCGCATTTTAAAACTCTCTGATGCAAGCTATCCAGACCTGATGATTTAAAAATATCTGACTTCAATAGCTGCTTTTTAACATTTCTTTGAGTCACTGTCAGAATAGAAAATACACCATCATTGTCATTATCATCACTAGAAGATGTGCTCCCATCACAGCATATTGACTGTTCTTCAAAGCCTGAAAGAGGTACATGTAGAGAAGCTTGTCTTTCTGCCATATTGTAGACAATTCCATAGACATAATTTATTATTTCAAAAAGCCATTCACTTTTTTACATACTCTTTTTTTCCAAATTTACTTCCAGAATCTCCTTTTTTTCCTGAACTTTGCTGACCAGATAGTTTTCCTTCTGCTTTTCCTAGTTCCTACAGTTTCATGTCCTAATTTTTATTCGTCAACATCCATTTCTTCTTTCTTTTCTATATGATATATGTAATGCATGTGACACATTAATCAATATTGTTGTTATCACCATTATCTCATTTTACTGCCCAGGTCTGACTTTTTAGCTGGGGTGATTTGATTTTCAAAGTGAAATCTCCAAAACTGCAGAGTTTTGGAGTTTTGGACTTTGTTTTTATTCATGCTTTTCTTTTTGGATTTTTTTACTTCCAATTGGAATGGTCAAAGCTGCCCTCAGCTCTGTGACACTGCTCATATAAAGCACAGGGCTCGCAGGTGCAGAGCACACATCATCAAGTCATAAGCACTTGAAGTTTATATCGACATAGAGCAATGCAGCATCACACATAGAGTTATCTGACCTTACCCTGAACAAGCTAGTAGTATACGGCTGATTGTGTGGTGATTTGGAGCAGTTTTTTCAGACAACAGCTGTGTTCTGAACAGCAACAACAGTCGCTATTGAATATTCTGTCAAGGTGTAAAACAAGCTGGCTCAGGTGCAATCGCTTCGCAAAGAGGCAAATACTGTTGAGTGAGGGTGTAATGCTGAAGTTAGCTTTATTCTAGCATCATCTACCAGCTGCAAAGGCCCATGAGAAAGCTCACGCACGCAGCTTGTGAGTACAGAGCCATCATCTCACTTATTAATTACATACGTTGTAGTGGGCTGGAAATAGCGTTATTTGCCTGACCATTAACATCCTCACACCCAGTGAATCTGTGCTGACCAACCAGTCACCAAGATATTGCTCTTTGAAAAGGGAGGACACTTGATCCTGCTGTGTTGCTATTTTCCTCCTATTTTATTATTATTATTAGTAGTAGTATTTTTTTATTATTATTATAGCATTTTTATAACATGTCCTGTAAGCACCTTTTTTTTTTTTCCTGAATATTGAATGATTTGTCATCTTTGCTTTGAACTATTACTAATGAGTATCAGCTCCACAGTGTCACTTCCCTTTGTTTTGACTACCTCATTTTGCATGGTTCAGTAACCTACACGCTTTCTTGTTCATAGGGTAAGGTGAGAGCTCATCATTAACTTCTTTCAGTGAAGCTGGGCTCTGGATCAAAAGGCAGTCTGCTCCTCTGCCTACAAGAGCTGAGACAATCTTAGTGCACAAGGAATCCTGTGTGCTCCCACACTTTGCCACCTGAGAAACTCAGCGAGGCTCTGGGAACCCTGCTTCAGCAAACAAAAGATACCCCCAATCTGCTCATCAGCAGCTCCTGACCTTGGTGGGAGACAGCAGATCACAGCTTTGTTGAGTTATGAACTCTGTGACGAGCAAAATATCGTGACTCAGTGGCATCTCCCTGGAAAGAGGAGCTGAGAGTTGAAAATCTACGAAAGCACTGTCCTCCCACCTCCCCGCCCACTCATACACCAAGTGCTGCAGGCAGCTGAGTTAGCACAGCCCAACCACGCTGAGAAGCAAGTTGTCAGCCCGATGGACCATGGAGACAACATGATCACACTCTCCCCGTGCTCTAAGCCAGACCCCACAGTGTGATGTTCACAACTCCTGTGGCTTTTGAACTGTGTGATCAATTCATCTGTAGCTGTCAAAAAGGCATCTAATACAGAATTCCTTAGTGACAGAGGCAACATTTTTGAATTAAGGATTATCTTCTATAGAATTTAGACATCTGAGGATATTTGGCAGAATGAGACTGTCAGCACATATCACTCAGACTGAAGTTTCCCCTGATAACAGACCTTTTTGCTTGCACTTCATAGGTAAATATTTATAAAGCCCATCAGCTTGTGCTCAAGTCTTTGGTTTATTGCACGATGTCCTACCTGTTAGGATATTGGCTTGTAAAGATTCACAAAATGTTTGCTTCTGAACTGGCAGTGATTCAAGCACACAATATCATTTCAACATAAAAAAACACTTTACCTCCTACACTCATCCTTTCCTAAACAGGTAATAGGAGGAGACTTTAGCATTCCAGTCATGCGGATCTTCTCACCAGGCTTCATTCTTCCCTGCAAGGCTGAATTTATGCTTATAAGTACATTCCAGTTCCTGTTATTACACAGGTCACCAACATTGGTGTATAGGAAATTAGGATATTTCTCTCCTTTTATACCTGGGTGCCCTAATTAATTTTGTTCTTGACATCTTGATTATATGCTAAATTAGTGCTTATTTATCCCCTCCTCTCTTATTAATTGGATAACTCCCTCATTATCCTCCATGTATGCCCCCTTAAACAATGAGCCGCAGTTTACCCAAAAAGTTCACTTGTATCTAAGGAGAGACTCATCTTCCACAAAATCTCTCCTCCACAGAAATCCTCTGTTTAACTCACTTTTTTACCTCCAGCTGTTCACTTCCACAGCCTTACACACTGCTTCTTGCAGAGCACAGCAAAAGCTGGTCCTTCAATACGGTCCTTGCATATTCAGCATTCCTCCAGGTTCTAGTAAGTCATCTGCAGTCTGTGCATCTGTGATGCAATCTTAGAGAGCCTAAAGGTTGCATCAAGCAGCAGCCAACCATGAGGTGTTTATCTGCCTTCATCCATATTGCTCTGTTGAGATAAATTCTGTGGTTTCTTTGAGTACCTGGTAATGCCTGAGCGCTGTGGAGAACTCCTCATGTCTTCTGCCCTTTGGTAGTCCCATGACAGCCACGTTCATACTGTTCCTCTTCTTGTGGATGCCATCTCACCCTCACACCTCTTGATGTCACAATGTGCCAAACTACCCCTTGTATGTCTTTCTGTTTTCCATTCCCATTCAGCTGGTTTTCTGCTAAACTAATGACACTTCCTCAGTTTGTCTGATCATCTCTAATGACTGTGCATGTCCCTGTTTTCTTCAGTTTTCATATGCCATAGGTCCCTTCTAAATTCAAGAAGAAATAAAGCATGACCTGTCCATTCACAATTACTGATCCATCTCTGCCTACAACTTACGGGATGTGGAATGCTCTCTGGAAGGAAAATGTCTCTGCTTCTCAAGTTGTCTTGTGAAATTTTCAGTTCTTTGCTAATTTCTCCCATCCTCCTTTCTATGGGGAGCAGAAACTTTCAAGACAAAGTTCACTGGGGATTGAAGGTTACATTCTGGCAATATCAACATACTTCAGTGAGTTCCTCCTGTTAACTTGGGCCTTGCTACCCCATTCCACAACACAGAGAAGCAACACACAGGAAATATAAGGAGCCAAAAGTCCCTGCTTAGCAATCTTCTCTTCCAATCACTGACTGCTCTGCCTACCCAAATAACCTTATCTGCTCCAGCTGTTTACAAGCCATTTATAAGAGCTTGCTCTGTGAGGTAAATCCCACAAATCACTGCAACCAGATCTTCAGATAACAGGAAAAAGTGGAGAAATAATTATTTAACACATATGTATATATTTTCAGATTTCTTCCTTCTTCTGTTAGGTACAGACTCTGCATCTGTATCTGTGCAAAGGATCAGTTCCGCTTTGCTGTGCTCTCCTTGCCCCTGGGTATGTGTTGCGGCAGTTTCCTGACTGCCTGTCATGATAAGGACTGAGTGGTCTCCATCCTGCTGTGTTTCTGGGAGGAACCTAAAGCATATGGACAGAAACAACACCCTTCCTGCTGGGCAAGTGCTGCACCCCAGCATAAACACCACGTAATCACACTGTCCTGGTCACATTCATGTTTGTTTCTGATGGCTTTGGTACCCACTCTCTTCTCATCACCCAATATACTTCTGCCCAGAATTAGGTCAAATCTGTATGAGAGGACTGACATACTTCATACACACCTAACGTCTCCCAACACATGTTTGTGTGTCCTGGTTTGAGGTTTTGTTCTACCTCACTGACACCCCTGACATTGTGTCAAAGCACTTTTTATTAAAAAAAGGTGAAATGGTATGGAGTTTCTGGTTTTGATTAACCCAATAAGAAAAAAAAAACAAAACAACCCACCTCAACAACAACAACAGGGAGGAAAAAGGAAAGAGAAGGAAAAAAGCACCAAACAAATCCAAAGGGGATTAATTGATATTTATAGAGGTACATGTTAAGTTTCCTTGGAAACCACCACTGCTTCTCTTCAATTCAATGTTCATTAAACACCTTTCTATTTCTGAAAAGAAATCGCTTCTAAACAACATTATGGGATATTATTTCCTCTCAAATTTTGTTTTTTCCAAAATTCCTAAAGGTGATGCAGAAAGACTCTGTAAAGATGCTGAAGGGGCTGCCTGTCAGTGTTTTCTTTTCAACATTTTTATATTCCAGGTGCAATGAATGAATAATTTCTATTTCTAGATAGAAAAACTGAGTGAGGAAAAATAACAGACAAATGCCAAGGAACCTTAAAATGCTGATAAGAGCGAATGGGAAATATCTAAACAAAAGATGCTCCTTTATAACAGGTAAATGTACTGAATTCTTATCTTGTTCGTAAAACACCTAGCCAGGCATTCCAGAGCGCTGGAAGCTGTCACATCGCCTTACAGTTGAGTTATTCTACTGGGTCAATACAGAAGGCACAAAGTCATAGTACACTTTTATATATAGGTATTTGGGGAAGTGCCATTTCTGCATTCGCACATTTCAACCAGTTATTTGTTAGGCAGTTATTAGCAGTTATTTGTTAGGCAGGTGAAAGCAGAGGTGAGAAGTCTTTGCTCCAGATGACAATCAGGTATTCAGGCAAGTAGTTTTTTTGACTTGGCTGGAAAAAGCTTGCTTCATTTTCCTAGAAAACTACTGTCTCAGAACCTGCAGCTTCTCTTTGGTATGCACAGCAAGCACAGAAAGTCTGAGCCCAGGCGTGTGAGCATTACCAGCCATACAGCACAAAAGAGCAGTGGCTGGCTGTGCTGGAGACAGGGATTATGACAGAGATTACCCTGTGTAGTGGCTGGAGACAATGTACCAGCTAACCTTCCAGGGAGAGGTTAAGCAGATGATCCTAAGAGCAATCCTCTTTATAGGAAAAATGTCATCAGTCACTGCTATGGTATACAATAAACACGCAGGGATGCTGACTGCAAAATAACCCTCCTAATAGCCCTCTTTATAGCCACCTATTTCTTGGCTTGGTGAAATGAAATTGAATAGCTCTATAGTGTTAACAATTCAGACGTTCCCTCTTTTGCCATCTGTACCCTTGTTTAGGACACACAAAAGTGTTCCCTCAGAAAGCAGTTCCTGACAAGAGAAACTGGGAGATGTGAGAGACTGGTTGTTCTGCTAGAAGAAGAATGATCCTTCACCTCTTCTTCNCATCCTGCTGTGTTTCTGGGAGGAACCTAAAGCATATGGACAGAAACAACACCCTTCCTGCTGGGCAAGTGCTGCACCCCAGCATAAACACCACGTAATCACACTGTCCTGGTCACATTCATGTTTGTTTCTGATGGCTTTGGTACCCACTCTCTTCTCATCACCCAATATACTTCTGCCCAGAATTAGGTCAAATCTGTATGAGAGGACTGACATACTTCATACACACCTAACGTCTCCCAACACATGTTTGTGTGTCCTGGTTTGAGGTTTTGTTCTACCTCACTGACACCCCTGACATTGTGTCAAAGCACTTTTTATTAAAAAAAGGTGAAATGGTATGGAGTTTCTGGTTTTGATTAACCCAATAAGAAAAAAAAAACAAAACAACCCACCTCAACAACAACAACAGGGAGGAAAAAGGAAAGAGAAGGAAAAAAGCACCAAACAAATCCAAAGGGGATTAATTGATATTTATAGAGGTACATGTTAAGTTTCCTTGGAAACCACCACTGCTTCTCTTCAATTCAATGTTCATTAAACACCTTTCTATTTCTGAAAAGAAATCGCTTCTAAACAACATTATGGGATATTATTTCCTCTCAAATTTTGTTTTTTCCAAAATTCCTAAAGGTGATGCAGAAAGACTCTGTAAAGATGCTGAAGGGGCTGCCTGTCAGTGTTTTCTTTTCAACATTTTTATATTCCAGGTGCAATGAATGAATAATTTCTATTTCTAGATAGAAAAACTGAGTGAGGAAAAATAACAGACAAATGCCAAGGAACCTTAAAATGCTGATAAGAGCGAATGGGAAATATCTAAACAAAAGATGCTCCTTTATAACAGGTAAATGTACTGAATTCTTATCTTGTTCGTAAAACACCTAGCCAGGCATTCCAGAGCGCTGGAAGCTGTCACATCGCCTTACAGTTGAGTTATTCTACTGGGTCAATACAGAAGGCACAAAGTCATAGTACACTTTTATATATAGGTATTTGGGGAAGTGCCATTTCTGCATTCGCACATTTCAACCAGTTATTTGTTAGGCAGTTATTAGCAGTTATTTGTTAGGCAGGTGAAAGCAGAGGTGAGAAGTCTTTGCTCCAGATGACAATCAGGTATTCAGGCAAGTAGTTTTTTTGACTTGGCTGGAAAAAGCTTGCTTCATTTTCCTAGAAAACTACTGTCTCAGAACCTGCAGCTTCTCTTTGGTATGCACAGCAAGCACAGAAAGTCTGAGCCCAGGCGTGTGAGCATTACCAGCCATACAGCACAAAAGAGCAGTGGCTGGCTGTGCTGGAGACAGGGATTATGACAGAGATTACCCTGTGTAGTGGCTGGAGACAATGTACCAGCTAACCTTCCAGGGAGAGGTTAAGCAGATGATCCTAAGAGCAATCCTCTTTATAGGAAAAATGTCATCAGTCACTGCTATGGTATACAATAAACACGCAGGGATGCTGACTGCAAAATAACCCTCCTAATAGCCCTCTTTATAGCCACCTAGTTCTTGGCTTGGTGAAATGAAATTGAATAGCTCTATAGTGTTAACAATTCAGACGTTCCCTCTTTTGCCATCTGTACCCTTGTTTAGGACACACAAAAGTGTTCCCTCAGAAAGCAGTTCCTGACAAGAGAAACTGGGAGATGTGAGAGACTGGTTGTTCTGCTAGAAGAAGAATGATCCTTCACCTCTTCTTCTTTTAGGAGGCGTTTTTACTTTTTTAGGAGTCATGTAATCATAGGAGATTAAACATATGCTGTAGTAGTAGTGCTGTTCCAGAGATTCAGTGAGAGCAGACTGATTAAATCCTGTCAAGGACGGAGTTGTCATCAACACTGTGTCTTGAGATGATGAACTTGACACTGAAGTAGCATCCTAACTCCTCTGTTAGATTCTTAGGCTTCTTAGGGGTTGTTACCAAAATTAACAACAGCCAGCCCACCACATGTCTACAGTAGGCATATTACATGAATCTAAAATCCTGCCCTTTTCTGGGTCTCAGCCATCAAGTACTAAATTACAAGAATATTCTGCAGTTTTGGATTTACCACTTTGAACCATTTTCTAAAGTATGTCATTGCTATTGTTTCTTTAAAAGCATGGACAGGATGAATGATAACTCATGTCTTTCAAAAAAACACAGAAAGCAAAAATTCCACTACTCCTTCATCTTTTCTTAGATGTGAACATCAACAGGAGTCTGGATGATCCAATTCACTACTCTTTTCTGCTTGATATAATGAAAAGTCTCATTTCTCACCTGCCTGGAGAATGACATAACATTGAAGTTANTGTGTTGCTGTTTTTACTCCAAACTTCAAGTGACGCTGTTGCCAGCTTTCCTGGCTGCTGTGATGCCATTTTTAGCATGTTACAGGGTTTTACTTAACAACCACTTTCCATTTCTGTGTTTGTACGTGAAGTTGACCAACACATTTGATTCCTGGCCTTCCCTTTAATTTTCAGTGCCTCTTGGTCCTACTCGTGTATAGAACTCTACCAGTATTTTTTTTTCTGTAAACATTCCTCAGGGTAGTAATATTTTAATGCCCAGAGCAAATAACCATTCTCCACTGACAGCTTCAATTTCCAGAAACATTGAAGCTACATTTCTTTTCAGCTAGGTGATGAGATCATCCCTAAAAGAAATGATGCATTAGCCTGTTCAAAGTGTGCCTTGTTTCCAGACCTATTCCCCAGCCTGCATTAAGGAGGTCATCTAGGGGAATTACACACTTTTTGTTTATGTTTCTCTGGGGAGCTGGAACAAAGAGGATGGTCTGTCTGCAAAACCGTGCGTTTCTGATGCTGCATAACAGAAGTCGTACTGGTGAGCCACTGAGATTAACGTTGATCTCTTTAACCTGGCACTTGACCACAGGCCTTTGGACCCAGGATGTTTATCCAGCCTTTGATTAGACCAATCTGTATTTTTTTCCTTGCAAGTGGTACCTTGTGAAATTTAGTAGTATGTCAAGTTATACCAAATGTGCCTTTTCCATATTGGGCCTACTTACTCTCATTTTCATTTTTCAGTACCACTTTGAAGTTAATTCTACAAGTTATTAAATGTCCATTGTTATAAACCAGTGAAGTGGAAGCCCGCATCTCCCAGAAGAAAGGTAGCGCATCCTGCTGCTATGAGTTCTTCTGCTTAAATGAGTGCAGTAAGGTTGAAAGTACTCATTCCTTTTCCCATTCCTTTGAGATTTTAGTTTTCTTTTTGATCCATTATACTTAATTATTTTAATACAGTGGCCATCATTATTGACTCTCATAAATTTTGAATGAACCTTCCAAACGTGGCCAGAAAATATTGAAGATACTCTGCAACTGTGAAGTATTCAAAATCCTTTATCTTTCATTTTCCTGAGGGTACATCTTTTGCATCTGGGCAGTGCCTCAAGTGAATAACTAGATTTTCAAAGGGCATCACACTTTGTTAACTTTAAATTCGTAACAGAGCAGACTCATCACAGTCCCCTCTGGGCTTTACAAACATTCCTGTGAGTGCCTCCTGAACTAACCTCTCATCCATGCATGAGGTAACACTATTTGCTCTCTTCCTGCTGTCAGTGACCCTTTGTTCTTCCAAACACAGCAGATATAATGACTCCACTAACGGGCAATACTTCTCTTAAAGCACCAGTAAAAGTGGTTTGTGATTCTGCTTTTAGTCTCCACCATGCAAAAAGGTAGCAGTGTTCAAAGACAGGTTTTTGGTTTTCTTTTTCTTTCAGCTGAGGGGAAATAATTGCTCCTGTATAGAACAAGTCTGTTTTTTGCAGCTGACTCTATCTTAATTTTTCTGTCTGAAACTCTTTGAATTTATTTTAGCTAATGAAATATTAATTTGGCCAGAGAGAGAGGAAGTAAGCACAAGGGTGACACAGCAGCATGGCTGTCATTGCACCTTCTCACTTCCAGTTTCCTGCCACAGCCAAGTAACTCCCTGATGTAAAATAAAATAGCCAAAGACTGCAATGCAGATTGCTTTGGTCCTCGGGGAATGACACAGTCTCCTCTCAGGAGAATAATAGACTCTACTGTCACTTTAAGCTAAACTGACTTGAACTGAATTCCCTCAGCCTCTCCTGTTCTTCAGCAGGAAGAGTGGGCCTGTCTGGCCCTTTCCCAAAACAGTTTGTAGCTTAGTACAGAAAATGTAAATTTGATTCACTTCAGGCAGAAGACAGTATGAGACCACGGTCTCTCCAATCATAGAAAAATGTTACAGACATTGAACTATTGGATGAGAGCAGCAAGTGATTAACATAAAGAGCCTTATTGAAAGCTTGTGGTAATTTCTGAGGACACTTAATGCATTGAGACTCTGAAGAAATATATGTGGAATTGCACCTTNNNTGTGGAATTGCACCTTGCTCCTGTATCCCAGGAGAGCTTAGATAAAAGTTACATCTCAGCTGACATCCATGCTGAGGCATTTGAGGTGCATGAGATGCAGCAGTGTTGCAAACTTAGCTCTCAGTGCACTGAGATGCTTCCAAGACTGGGCAGCAAGTGAATATGGGTTCCAAGTATTCAGATTTTGAAAGTAAGCGTGTAACCCAGGTGCCAGCTCTAGCCTAATGCCTAATCCTAAGGGATCCATCCTGGTCCTATAAAACAACGTGGTCTATTTTTGTTGCTGGGCATGGAAAAAAATCTCTTTCAGAAAATGCAATTTCTTTGAATTTTAAATATATTCACTTATTAATTTTAATGAAACTTCATGTAAAAGTTCTGATTTTTCAGTTCTACATGACATTAATGTAAATATTATTTTATTAATATGTATATAATCTATATAACTGTTTCAGTGTTAGTGAAATTATCTGTTTCAAGATCATCACAGTAAGCTGAGTAACTCCAAACTGAATGGAACAAATTCAATGGAATTAAAATAAAGTTCAATATGTCAGAAATTCTCATGGAAAAAGAATTTTGTTTGTTTTCTGACACATGTAGTTGCTTTCTGTCAGATGTAATTGGAGTCTCTCTAGATTACCTCCTGAACAGCATTGAATCCTTGTTTAAGAGTTCATAAAATGTGGTAATGGGTTGCCACTGCTTTGAGGAGAGCTACATTTCTCTGGAAGATAAAAGAAAAGTATGAGAAGGAAAATTACTTAATTCGAAATATTTGACTGTGTTATTTAAGAACAAAAAAGCTGTCTTATCAAATTGTCCATTGCTATTGCTACTTATAGTTTAAAGCAAATGTGTGAAGACAAAGATTTCAACACAAGGAAAAAATAATTGCGACCTTTTCAAATGCTTCTAGACCAATTGAAGAAAACCATTTACAGACCAACTCATTCTGCAGCTTTTACATTTAATAGAATAAAATACCAGAGTTTATCTGGAATGCAGCAGCATTTGGGATTGTCAGCTGAAGTCTTCCATGTTTGATCTTTCTGCAGGCAGTCAGAACCTGTAAATTTACTATGTAGTGTAGGAATGGGGTATTTCTGTGCAGACACAAGGATAACTATGCAGCATTGCA
>VZTM01031352.1:0-16128 GCA_013400555.1 Jacana jacana
ACCTTTTTGATGTAGGTTTTTCTTGAAACTAACAACAATATGGAGCTCTGCCAGAGCGACTGCAGAGGAGGGAAACGAAGAGGGCCTGGAGCATAAATCTTATGAGGATCGATAGAAGGAGCTGGGACTGTTTAGTTTGAGGAAGAGGAGGCTGAGGGGAGACCTCATCACTCTCTACAACTGCTTGAAAGGGCATTGTAGAGAGCTTGGTGCTGGTCTCTTCTCACTGGCAATTAGTGACAGAACTAGAGGGAATGGCTGCAAGCTGCAGCAGGGTAGGTTTAGGCTGGACATTAGGAAAGAATTTAGCCAGCCAGCAGAGGGGGCAAAAGTCCCACTTTCTTCCTGTAAGCGCTATTACTGGAGAGTGATACTCACAAAAAAAAAAAAAAGCGTTGAAGAGAAGAGTTTATGAAGCACAAGCCAGCCTTTGTCAAATGGAGAAGAGCAAGCTGATAAGTATGCTATTTGTATGATATGCAAATTTAGGCTTTCCTAAACAGTAGAACTGCATTCCATGTAAAGAAAATACAGATATAAAATTAAGGTACATGGGGTTGTAAGATTCTCCTTTTCTTATTAGATTTAATGTGATAGGAGTACGCTAGTACACAGAAACCTTCACTGGAACCAAGTACCTCACTCCGTTACATCCTGTACTCCATCAGGCAGTTTCTTCACCCAGACAGTTTTTATTTCCAATTAGCAATCCCAATGATGGGTAAATGGACAAAGACACAAAGAAATTAACAGACTTGTCCATATATAAGAACAGTCTCTAAAACATAGGACTGGCATCTCTTAAAGCACAGACCATTGTCCAGTCAATAGCCATGGGAACAAAGGAACTTGACTGGTCCCCAAAATAACCACAGATAGCCATATAAACCACTCAAACATGCATGTACCAAGCATTTCTTGGGACTAATCAGTCTGTTTGTTCTCATCTTCTTATGAGACTGCTGTTCCACTCTTCCAATGTTAAAGATCTTCTTTCTAGGCAAAATGCACCTATAAAGGTACAGAAAGCTTCCTCCGAGTACAGTCCCTTAATTTCTTCCAGATCCCTCCCATTTTAGTTACCTCCTTTCAAAATCCCATTGCCTTCTTTTACTGTCATCACTAGTAATAAATAAAAAACCAGGAGTAATTCACATTCCACATATTGTCTAACAAATTACTGAGGATGACAGTGCACTTCACACCTTGTCCAGTTTTCCATTCTAAGTTAAGCAAAGAGAAGAACTGGATATTATTACACATCCTGCATGTATTATCATTACATCTTCAACCACATCTCCTATTTGGCCTCAGAAAAAGTAAGCAGATTTGTAAACCTCAAAAAAATAAAACATGAAAAAGATTATACAAAGTGCAAGGAAGTATTTGCCACACAAAAGACCCCTAAATTCAGTTAACTTATGGCACTATATATTCTGTCCAGTGAGTGTCACTCCTTCCCAGTGAATCATTTTCACTCCTTCCCAAAGGCATAATTTTATTAGCACAGGATAGGCTGGATATTCTACTGATATATCATCTCCTAATATAAGCATTTATTTGAAATGTATACTTCTGCTGATCGCTTTTGGTCATAAAAGAGCAAGCCCTGTTTTTTGCAAGAGGGGAAGGGTTAGCTTCAGAGCACCTGAATATATTCCATTTTCAACACTTTCCTTTCACAAATCCAAATTGTAACGTAAAACCCTCCTGGTAATGTTGAGCAGAAAGTTTTTCTCTTTCTATACTACACTATTAACAGCTTCAAGCACTGAAGTGCCCACATCTAGTAACTATGTTTGTTACTCCTATCAACTGCACAATACAACACAAAGATACCCACACAGTTTATGAAAGTTAAAGTTATTGGAGAAGACACACACAGGACTGTAATTCAGAACAAGGCAGGCAAGGATGATATCAGCTCTAAGCAGTACTAGAGTACCATACTGTGATTTTCTGAGACAGCCTGAAGTAGGAATGAGTGGCCTTGAGACTCTTGACCATAATTCCAAAAAATAAGAAATCATTGCAGCCCATTTCTTGGAACCTCAGACAATAACAAGGCTGGCACAGAAACAGCTAGGTAATGTGAGAAAGCCTGATAGATAGCCTGAATGCCAGAAAGCACAAGGAGACTTTAGCAACTAATATCATGATGGGGAAATCAGCAGTTTCTTTGTCCAAGTGATAAAAAGCCATGCGGAGCAGTGGCAAAAGCAAGTGAACCATAAGCATGAGGGCAGCTCACATGAGGTGGGTACAGACTAAGTTGCAGAGAGGACAAAGTCAAAGATAACGGGAGACTAATTGGTGAGTAAGGAAATCAATTTCCCTATAATTACCAATAGCAAGAACAGCAGCAATGACAACAACAAAGAAATCTCAATCAAAGGCAGTTCACCTAGTCAGCCAGCATGCCATGAACTGGTGGTAAAGATGTTATTCCAATAATCTCTAATCACAGCAAAGCTCTAGCACAGAGACAACAGGCTTAGAAAAGAAGACTATACAATAATTTGTATGGAATTAGAGAAAGACATGCTGTAGGAGGGGAGAGCAGGTCTGTTGCCCAGCTCAGCAGCAAAATGCAAGGGAGCATTCTTGCAAGTAGTTTGCTACCAGATAAGGCTGTGTTTTACAAAAACAAATTTCTCATCTTATACAGCCCACCTTGGCTGAAAGATACAACCAGTAAGTGTTCTCAGCTGTAAATCCTAAAATAATCTCAGTGATTTTTCCCCTTTATCCAATGGATGCCCATATTTATTTTCCAGCTAATTTGTATTGGTGGGGAAAAAAGTGTTAATAGGCATTAAAAGTGCTAATAATTGCCCAGACAATTGTCAGGACCTCGTGGACCCTGACATCAGCACATCCCAGTCCCAAGGGAGAAGTCCAATGTAGCTAGGCACTGCCCTGACTGCTCCCTGTCCTTCCCTCATCCCTGGCTGGTGTGATAGGTTTGGCTCTGGCTGCAAGGTCTTACCCAGCTGGCATTGGGGAGGTCTCAACGCTCCCAGTCTCCAGCACTCAGGGAACTGCCAGCCCATGCAGAGCCCTGACATCATCCAACCTTCCCTCGTCAGGCAGGGGATGACTAATTGATCTTACTTATTTCCTTTCTGCACTTTACAATATACTTCATTGATATAAAACAGTGAGTTTACAAAGTTCAATAATAAATGTGACAGTGTTAAGCAATGAGATTTGATGGCAAGATACACTCGGTTATTTACTATGTAGAGGACAGGGTCAGACAAAACTGTCAGGAAGACCATCATGTTGAGTCATGAATTTCAGAAAGCACCCCTTTCCCTTCTAAACTTCCCAGAGAGGAGTCGGTGCAGCCAAAGCCAATCCTAGTCCTAGACTTGGTCAAAGGTTTATGTCTAAAAAATTATATGTACACAGTCAATCTAAGATATAATATTAGTGAAGATTTAAAGTTTAGCATGTTTTTAGTCACTTACCAAGGATCTATTGTGGCAAGGAATCTCTCAACCTCAAGGAGTCACCTTGAGAGCTGTTCTTACTCAAGAGCAGATCCTGGTGTTCAGCCCCATGCGATGCAGGAGAGCTCAAAAGGGCTGTCCACTACTTATAGAGTACCATGATTGGCATGTATTTGCATACCAGCAAGAAATCAGGTCCCTGTCACAGACTTTGGCTGCCATGCTGGCATTCATCCCCTAAAGTGCAGTATAAGCTCAGTGCAGCCATCATGACCCCCACTGGTGGTTATGCCTTAAGCAGGAGTAGTCGGGGCACACTACCACAGCACTGTAACATTGTGTATTCACCTTCATGTGAAGCTTTCTAATTGCATTGAAATAAGCACTTTTGTAGAATTGGTTTTAAATCCACTCTCCTGTACTGAAGCCTTTCAGTGAGATACGAAACTGTGTTTACTGAATGCTCACCTGCTCCTTTAGGCTGCAGCTGCAATTTGTTACACCAAAGATGTAAAGAGGATTAGGAGGGTCTCTTTATCAGGGAATGTAGTGATAGGACAAGGGGTAATGTTTTAAACTGAAAGAGGGTAGATTTAGATTAGATATTAGAAATAAATTCTTCACTCTGAGGGTGCTGAGACACCAGAAGAAGTTGCCCAGAGAAGCTGTGGTTGCCCCATCCCTGGAAGTGTTCAAAGCCAGGCTGGATGGGGCTTTGAGCAACCCNATTTACAAAGTTCAATAATATTATTGAATAATTATTATTGAATTGCATTTTCCAAAGTGAGTAAGCATTTTATAATGCTACAAAAGTTCAATACAAAAGTCCAGGCATAACTTAGGGTTGATCATGACCTCTCAGTTCCAAAATATCTCTCGAATTAATGAGGAGCCTCTTCCTAGGTTTCCTGGTAGAATCTGAACTATTAGATATCAGACCATAGAAATACTTTTTCACAGCTGTGATTTTACCATAACGTAGGTTAGTCTAAGGTTTTCTTTGCTGAACAGCTTTTTCAACCATTGACTGCACTGGTACCTAAGGATTTAGTATTTAAAAGAAAACACCTGAAGAGTATATACAAACCTTTCGAATAAAAATTCATGGTGTGTTTTCTCATCTTATTTCCTTCCACAGTTTTTGAAGCTAAAATGGCTGACACTTAGACAGCAAATTCTGGACACCATTTTAGATGCCACACAGGAGACAAGAGGTACCTGTATGTATGCCTGTACATATGCTAGAGCAACATGTCCTCAGGGGGAAGCTCAGAAAACCTGCAGTCTAGTAGCTGGGCAATGTTGTCAGGTGTTAAACAAAACATTTCTGCTCTCAAGCTTTTCTTTTCACCTAGCAACTCTTTCCATATCTGCTGCCACTACCTGCCTGCAATGCATCCTGCTCTGTATCTTCCCTTCTGCCACCTGACCAGCACATTTCTTGCACTCTGTATTCTCTGTGCTATCCCACAGAGCCATACAAATATAATCCCCAATTGTACGGAAATTAAGAGCTTCAGCAACAGTGCCAGTTTTGCAGCTGTGCTCCATAGTCCTTTGTAGGTGGAATAAACCACTTTGCCTTGACAAAGGCTGTATTTTACTGTCCATTAAGTTTCAGGTGTCACTGGGAAACACAGCACAAGACTATCTATATCTCATTCTTTGCATGAACAACATGAAAAAAATTTGTTCAACAAGCATTATTATATGGAAGATCAAACAAATAGTTTTTTCCAGAGTGTATAATCTCAGTAAAAAGCTCTACCTTTCCAATACAATCTTCCAACTGAAAGCTGTGAATAAAGCAAGGCTCTCAGTTCTACAGCTCAGGTATGCACTTCATGTGATAACTGCCTATCAGCTTCCTCCTGGCTTTGTGACAGTCTTACACCATGCAGTTCTGAGTCACAAAAGACAGATTATTCTGAGTGCAAGAAATGCATCAAACTAAGGCCTTCCCAATACTAAGAGCTCCTTTTTGATTGCAACTCCCCAAATTGCTGGAAACCTTCCGCACTAGAGATGTTTTACATTTTGAACACATCTGTTCTTTCTTTTAACAAGCAATCCCAAACAGAGGAACTAGACCTGACATGCACCAATAATCTTGTTGTACTGTCCATGGGCTGCTGCAGCCCATCATCTCCATGAAGACAAAAAACCCTGCTGAAGTGAGTGGGAATGTCAAGTACCTAATTACTACTCCTCACAACCAACATGAAGTAGATCTTCCCATTCTGGAAGTGTTTAGACACTGAACTTGAAACAGATAAGAGATTGATAGTTTCTGGTGTTGTCAGCGAGCGTCAGATAGACTGAAGACGGCAAAAGTAATAGGAGATTAGCATAAATAGCATTTTAAGATAGGTATAAAAACACATGCAAAACCCAAAATGATGCTGTTCCAGGCAGGTATCTGACAGTATAAAATTTCCTTTTCACTTAACGCAGGTTCATGGGTGGACACAACCTCAGTGTGAAGCAGCTGGGACTGCTCTCCCCTCTCACCAGTTGTGTTTCATGGAGAGGGAATCAGAAAGGGCTGAAGCTCAGACCCTTGAGGTGCCATTCAGTACCCCCGGTTTACACAGCAGAGACAGGTTTTAGCCGTTGCTGGGGATGTCACTGCCATAGCACTGGAGCTGTTTATACTCTCAGTGCACATCACAGTCTGTTGGAAAGAAGCCATGGGGTTGAGATGGGTGAGCAGGCAGTATCTGTGTTATGACAAAAGTGCTGCAGACAAGTAGCGGAAACAAAGGTCAAGTCCTCCCTTCCATTCCTATGGAAACAAATAATCCTTTTGCACCTTTTTCTCTAATACAGTAGAACAGCATTTCCTGCTCCTTCAGATTTCTTTAAACCATCAGTCAGCCCATACTGCCTTCATATTTTTTAAGATTATTATCTCTGTCATTGAGCCATGCACCAGAATGCAAGTTATACCATAAAGATAAATGGCTTAATTAACTGTCAACTGATTTGCAGAATTCAACAAGCTACAGCTCTGTTGCTTCTTAGACAATCAGGAAACCTCCTGGTGGATTGATCCTAACAGACTCAGGGATGCTAAACATAGGTCTAACCAATGACCTTTTAAAATGAACTAGAGAAAAAAGTCGTGGGTGAGTGCCAAATCCCCTGTGAAGAGTAGGATAATAGTTGATTATGTGGTACCATGTACAAACATTTAGCAAGACTTACCACTAAATAACACTGATTTAAGTCTCACATCATGTTTTGGTTTGAGGAACAAGCTGCTCCTCAAAATGCAATGTCAAAGTCTAACAGCGTTAACTTGTCAACAAGTGACTACCAGAACACCTGGGTCTCCCTAAATATTTCTGATTAGATTTCTGGGATACTTGTAGGAAGGATAAGTGGATGGGTATGAGTCTAATATCGTTGGCTTGGGGTGAAAGCACTTAAAGCTTGTCATGTGGCAATTTCCCTTTCCCCACCAGTACTAGTTTGGCTTTCTCTTGTTCCCTGCTATCTATACTCTCTCCTCCAATGGGCAGTTCTGTGCTGCAAGGGGGTGAAAACATGATTGTTTACTTGTTGCAAGTAGTTATTTACATCAACAGAGAACAGTCTCACTTGTTGGCGGTTGTTCAGTTCCTAAAGGGAAGGTGCTGATAAGGAGAAGGCATAAATAATTATGAACTAGTAGAGCTGATCTACTCTTTCCTATTTTAAAATAACTGAGGTGCTCCTTTCCAGTATTTTGTAGTCCTCTTTGAGTCATTCTGCGATTCCCAAGGATGTCAAACTGTATTGTGAGTTACTTCTTGAACAAATACTGTTTTCTTTTTCAACCATATAGCTGCTAAAAATAGAGAAGCATTTCCTTTCAAAACACCTGGCTTGCTTTCTTCACCTTTTTTTTTTTACTTTTCTGAAGACAAACACTTGCCCTCAATCACTTAGTTGCAAACTTTTCCTCACTCTGTCTTTGAAAAGGAAAAAGAAAAGAAAAGGTTTTGCTTATTAGCGCAAAGAGGATTATCACAGACTTTCTCATTCGGTTTTGGATTCTCACTTAACACAGTTCATACCAACAAAAGAGGGACGTGCTACGCTTTCCCAATTGAAGTCTTGCTAGATAACGGAACTGCAAACATGTTTCTGTTCAGGGACAAATTCTCTTTGATAGACTAATTGGCTATAAACATGCTCTGCTGAAGTCTACAAACACTTGGAACTAGTAGTTTAACTACAACATTGAGAGCAAAATGATGTCAAGTACTTTATCAAGGGAGAACTCTTTCAAGGTTGTGCTCTAACAATCTCATTTTCCATGGAAGACAAACCTAATCAAAGCTCTTAAAGGAGAATTATTAATCAATTCTCCTTTTAAGTTTGGCATCAAATAATGGCCATTTCTAGCAAAGACTATCTGTGCAAAGATTATATGTTTTTTTGTGTTTATCTACTGCAGATAAGTGTATTTGACATGTTGATATATGAGATGCTTGTGGGAATGTTATCTCTTGAACAACAAAAAAGGGATGGGTGAGGAGGGGACAAACTTATAAAGTGATAGAGATATACTCCTTAGCAACCAAATACAAAACAGTAGCTTTGTGGCCTTTTGGGCTTGCCAAACTTAATTGACTCTGCAAAGTTGTGTTCAGAGAAGAAAACATTGTCAGAAAAATGTGAGCTCTATAGCAGAATAAAACCAACAAAAATTATTCTAGACAAGCTATTGAAACCTGTGCTCTGCAGTATTTAGACGCCTTGATCATGGGTCACTGGTGGCCAGACATGTCTTTCCCTTGCCGTGCCCCTTCATCAAAACTGAGCTTCTATGACTTCACTAAATGAAAGCTCTTCAGTGAAGCAATCTCAAATGGCTTATACAAGTCTCCAGTTCAAATTACATCCAAAAAAATATTTTTTTTAAAATTTCTTACATATCTTTTCTATCCTAGCTACTGTTTGCTCCAGCAACATGAGAAGACAAAATGTTCTGTTCTACTAACACACTAGGAGTTAAATTACAAGAAAAAGAGATTGGATTGAGGTTAAATCCATGCACAACTACACCCATTGGGGCTTCGGCTTTTTTCTTGATGATAGACTACAGAACTGTCTAACAGAGATTGATAGCTTTAAGACAGTCTGTTGTTACAGAGAATAAATGAGTTTAACCAACAGAATGTTCTTTGAGGGGCTCCAAAGGCATGAGCTGCTTATTTTAAGTGGTTGTTTTGTGGCAGGAAAATTAAGGAAAGCATTTCCATTTTTTTATGCTATAAAAAGTGCAAGAAATTCTCATTCCTGAGTCCATGAAGTACTTCACTTTCTTCTAAATGGGATTATACTGTTTTATGTTGAATAGCCATGTGCATCTATAAAACATTCCTGCTAGTCTGAATAAAACCTTATTCCTGGTGCTTACATAGTTTTGCTATCCAAAGGAGTTTCTAAGTCATGAAAAGAAGGTTGTTCATGTGCATTTGTAGGCAAGTTTGGATGTCCTTCAGTTCTCTCATAGATCTGTTTCCAGGTTCCTGAGGCTTGATGTGCTTATACATATGCAACCATACACAAATTAAAGTTGGTTGGAAATTTTGGTAAAGGAACAATTTTTCTGCTGAAAATACCAATATGCTAAAATTAGAAAGCAGTCTGGGAACGTGTTTGTTTCAGCAGAACTGGAGAAGGAGACCAGACAGGTTTTAATGGAAGCTTGCCTAGCTTTGGACTCTATTGAGAGGCAGCCTGCCTGACAGGCAGTTTGGGCTTATCTAACTTTCTGTGCTGCCTCAGAATAAAATATTTTCAAGGATTTGAGGCCCTCAACCAAAGGAAAATTGCACCTATAATATGTTAGCAGAATGTCCGGATGTCCTTTCCTTCCCTCTGGGCTCAGAAGTCAAGCTTCCACTTTGATTCTGCATCACTAAGACTTTCTAGAAGAGACCTAATCAGTTCTTTAAACACTGACAGAAACAGTTCACCATCATGACTTCACCATCCATGTTCATGATTCTGATACACTTATCATCAACCTTGACTGTGAGACAAAAATTCCAGTAGGTTTTGGCGTGTGATCTACAACACATCTCCTCAGAGACAGGAAATTACTAGCACCATTTACAAAGTAACACCAAACTCTTTGTAGTGCTCAGGTTAACTAATGTTTCTTAGGTTCAGTATCAAAGATGGGAAAGAATAAATGCTGTGCAAATACATCCAGAAATAAGTTAACGGCAGCTTGGTTATCGTTAAGACATCTGGAACATTTTTCTTCTTGAATTTGAAATCAGTGGGAGTCCACAAATTAATAAGCAATTGTAATGTTAACAGCAAGGAATAGCTTTTTATTTTGCTGGTTTCCACAAAGCGAACCAAATTCTACCAATAGCAGCATATCGACGCCACACTGCAGTATTTGTTTTCCCTACAGAAACAAATGGTTTCACTATAGAAACAACATTAGCCTGTGGGGACATTAATGCATATTCATTGCACAGTTTATTATAAAATTGAGCTTCTAGAATAAGATGGATTGAATTTCGTACATAAAGGATGGAAAAAGTCATCAATAATTTCAAAAAAATTAAAATAAAACTTACGTAGCCTGTGGCTTTGGGCCCTGTGGTTAGGTTATTCTGTGCCTAAAGCAAAGTACACTCAGATGAAAGTTCTTCCTTAGGAACTTTCGTAACATCTCTCTCCTGAAAAGATTCTTTGGTGCCAAACAATCTAATTGAGCTCAAAGTGAAGTGTGTTCATCTTTGGGGTTATATATTTGTCTCTCCTCTATCCAAATGCTTATTTTAGCAAAACTTGAAGAAACTTAATATCTTTGACATGTCTCATCCTCTGTCAATATTAGTTGAAACTTGCCAATTGGCTGAAAAGTTTTTGGTAAGGCACTTTCAGACAGACACACTCAGACAGTGTGGTTGCATAAACCTCATTTCCTTAGGAAAAGAAGCTAAAAAATTAATAACAGTCCCCATGTATTTTTAGAACAGCCCAATCTTGGGAGTTTACTGAATCCTAAAGATAATTCTGTTTAATATTAGTGCACCTCCATTAGCAACTTAAGCTGTTCCATCATATCATCCAGTTGAACATGCAACCCAAAGCAGTAAAAAGGACATTCCACTTTAGTAAAACTAATAGTTCTTTAATTTCTTCCCTTTAACACTGCTCATCTTTTGGTACCTGAATTTTATCTTCGTAGACAATACATCAATTTAGTACCTTTCTTTAGCTTGGATATAGACAAAAACTAACTAGTGTAGCTCTAAATTGGAACACTTGTCAGTCTAATGTCTGTAAGTAACTGTTATGCTGGCAAGAAACAACCTGAGTCCAAGAAAAACAATTTTTAAAAGCCCCAGCTTACCCGTAGGAAAGCACATCATGTCCAGACCTAAGCTGTGACATCAAGGTCAAAACCAGAATCTCGAAAGCAGCCATATGCTTATAATTACTCTGAACTTCAGTTGTTGCTGTTGGTTATATTACAATCACATCATCGGGAAAAGCAAAATATCTGCTTGCATTCTAGAGATAATTGTGGGAAGGGAAAAAATGGGAATTTGATGATTACTTTGAGATAAACAGTTATAAATAATGGGCTATAGGCTCTATTTACACATAAAAACAGAAGCAGGAGAACACTCTGCTAACTTACCTGCTATATATATCTAGTTTCACTGAGAGCTGCTCACTTGAAAAAACAAAAGTTCCCCATAGTCATTAAAAAGAACCACTAGACCCTTATATTTTTGTCTTTTAATGTTCTTTACATGATCAGCAGCTGTATGTCAAATAAAAATGCAATATCAACCAGAATGGTGGCTCTTATTTTCTTCAATTACATTAACAGAACATGACAACAGCATTTCTTATGTGAGGTTCAGGGAGGTAAAAAAGAAATGAGAAAGTGAAGTCTGCAGAGGAACAATAATAGGAGAAAGTTGCAATTTTTATTTTTCCCAATAAGCTGAACTTTCTTCATTTTGTATTAGTCACAGTGACACAGATTTCAGTATATAGAATCTCTTCTAAGGGAAAAATTCCTTAGCTGGCCAGCCTCTATTTTATAAACATGTTCTTGATCTTCTGTACTTTCCTCCCAAAGTTATAAGTTAGTGACATTAATGATATAGTTTGTATTTTTTGTAAGGTGCGTGCACTTGCAAATTACTCAAGAGTAATTCCTTAGACAGGTGTTTCCAACAAGCTGCCAGGAACAGGCATGTGTGTATGCCTCTTTACAAAGAAGCTGTGAGAGTCAATTCAAAAGGGGAAGGAGGTAACAAAGCAAAATTAGGGCATCTTTTCATAGGCAACTGAGCCAACACCACAGTTCTCTGATGGTATAAAGGAGAGCTCTACCTCATCCCATTCCAGTCTTGGCCAACTGAGTAGTACTGGTTCCAGTTTTTGATACCTTACTCCTTAAGGTATCACAAGGTACTCACCTTCTTGCTGGGCTAGATTTCTAAGTGAGTTGACTTCGCTTAGGAGGGCTACAGTGAGTGGCAGAAGCAGCACACATTATGCAGTAAAAACATGTGGCCAGGAGAGAAAATGAGAAGGTAAGGGAGAGAACCTTCCCCTTTTGGTACTGGTAATCTATTATGCCAGCTATTGTGAAAACACACACTAAGGAAGATGTTCCCCTCATCTTCCCCCTGAAGCCTTAAGACTGCCCCCTGAGAGGCAGACAGCAGCCCCTAGGAAGGATTCAGAGCAATAGCCATTATTCTCTCTGAGTCACCATTTGGAGGAGTTGTTTCCCCATAAATTATAAGGGAGCCTGGAGAGCAGACTTTGTTGCTAGGCAAACTTCACATTTGTGAAATGTTTTGCAGTCAAACCAGGTGGTCTGCAGTACTTGGCAGATTTATTTGTAGTGTTACTCTGCAATTATTCCATACAATTTTATATTAAATTTAACAGGTGATTATGATCCACTATGAGCACTAAGAGAACAACAGTAGTTGTTCAGTGCTTCAAGATGCTGAATGTGTATTACTAACCTGACAGAAGACCATCCACTTTTTCCTGCTGGGCAACGTTTCTGTTGGCTTAATAAGTTGAATTGGCTCAGAAATCAAAGGATACCCAAGGACAACTAGAGTTGGCAGGAACAAGCTGAATGGATAAGGCGGATAAGGGAAGCAGAACTGAAGGTGGTCTGTTAACAATGGGCTGTTAGGTCAGCCCACCCCATCCCACAGGAAGTTATGGAATATAAAGATTGGTCTAACTTTTAAATGAGAACAAGGTCTAACAGTCATTCAACAAATGGCCAAACCAGCACAAAGTAACCTGGAACAGCTGCAAGTTCTCACTTAAACTTCCACAGTGTTACACGACAAGAAAGTGGCAGGTCTGAGAACACAATCTAAGAGTCCCTCTCATGGGCCTCCCTCTTGCCTTAGACTTGCCTCCCTTTTCAACCAGCCTGTGGTTTCTCTAATGACTGCCAGCAAGCCTTCCAGCTGCGCTAACTCCAGCGGTGATGCTGACATCCGTTTGCTAAGAACTGGACTGAGACCAACAGCTCCTTTTGTATCTCCCCACAGTCATTACTTCTTCTTCGCTATTGACTTGGATGAGATTCAAAGCAGTTGCCTACGGGTGAAAGGTTCCTTCTCTCGTCATGAATTCCATGCTCCTTCTTTCCCCTAGCTTCTAGCTGTCATCTCCTATCCTTTCTTCCTCCCGGTGACTCTTTGAGCTTCTTGACCATTTTTAGCTGTCCCACAGTCCCAGCTCCTTGTGCCGATCCCCAAAAGCTGCCAGTACTTGTTTCTTTGCCCTTCCTGCTTGAGGTTGCTTCTCTTTGTTCTTGAGCTAGCCTGCCTTGTATCACTTTTTGTACAGTTTCAGCATCACTGGCACCCATCTCAATTTCTATGACAATCCAATCCAGCCTTCTGCCTCTTGGTCCCAGGTTCTCTTCTGTCTCTGTCCCACCATACCAAATGTAGCCATGTGTTCTGCTTCCTCATTTCTTAGTTCAAGTGCTGCACACCCAGGTTCCCTGAAAAGCTTTGGGCTTTATGTAAAAAAATCAACTACTTGGCCAACAGCAGCTACAAACACAAAAATAGAAGTTGCTGGGTGTTCCAGAAAAATGGAAAAGATGGGACAAGGAGGTCAGACTGCAGTGAGTAAAAAACCAACAGGGCATATATGAGGGGAAAAGATACTATGGATCCACCTTGCTTCCTGAGATATATGGCCAGTTAGCTTCTGTGCAAATTCCGTTTTCTTGCCAGAACCTGAGCCAGTGGAGCTGTGCAGCCACAGGGCTCCACTGCAATGTAGACACAGCCTTAGGCTGACACAAGGTAGCCTCCATCATTCACACTCAGAACAAATTAACATACGGCATCAAGCAGTAACCTATTCTCCCTAAACACAAATGAAACCATACTGTTCTCCTACAATTAGTTACCACTTTAATGTGTGAGTGCACATGGGTGCACATATAGTGATCCTCTTCTTTCAATAGGCTTGTGTTGCACCTTTCTACTTCTGGTTCTGTGTCTCTATGAACATAGCAGAAAAGCTGAAACTTCTCCACACTTTGTCTATGACCAAGGTGGCCTGCAAAGACTACAGGCCTGTCAGTCTGACCTCGGTGCCTGGGAAAGTCATGGAACAGATCATCCCAAGTGCTGTTACGTAGTGTATGAAGGACATCCAGGTGATCAGGCCCAGACAGCACAGCGTCATGGGAGGCAGGTCCTGCTTAACAAACCCAATCTCCTTCTATGGCAAAGTGACCTGCTTGCTGGATGAGGGAAAGGCTCTGGATGTTGTTTACCTGGCCTTTGACACAGGCCTTTACTAAGGCCTTTGACACAGTCTCCCGAAGTATCCTCCTGGAGAAACTATCTGCACAAGGCTTGGAGGGGAGTACTCTCTGGTATCCTCCTGGAGAAACTATCTGCACAAGGCTTGGAGGGGAGTACTCTCTGTTGGGTTAAAAACTGGCTGGAGAGCCAGGCCCAGAGTGTGGTGGTGAATGGAGTTAAATTGAGTTGGCAGCTGGTCATGAGTGGTGTCCCCTAAGGCTCAGTACTAGGGCCAGTTCTCTTTAACATCTTTATCAATGATTCGAAAAAGAGAATTGAGTGCAGCCTCAGTAAGTTTGCAGATGACACTAAACTAGGTGGGAGTGTTGACATGTTTGAGGGTAGAAAAGCTTGCCAGAGGGACCTGGACAAGCTGGTTCGATGGGCTGAGGCCAATGGGCTGAGGTTCAATAAGGTCAANTGGTGGTTTTTGTATTAGGTTGATGGTTGGACTAGACGATCTCAAAGGTTGCTTACAACCTAGACAATTCTATGAATCTATGATTTGGCAGTGTTAGCATTTTCCACCTCAATTACACTTTAATATTTTGAGCATTCTGGTTTTGATTTATGAAGATTTCTACCTATTTTTTAAATGGGGGTCAATTATCTCATTATCAGAAAACTGCCTGGCTTTACACCTCCCCACTTGGCTCACATGTATTTGAACCCAATATTTTATCCAAATGAACACAATATTCTAGACTATAATTGAGCCACATCATAGTTGTAATTAAATCTCTATATGTTTCAGTCATATAAACTCATCACATGAATAAGCCTCCACTTGTAATTCAATGATTTAAATGTGGGGATTTGCCAAGTAACTTCCTTTCCATACGTAACTCATCACCAATACATATTGTACATTTCATTCAGAAGATAAAATACATGGGTTACACCCTAATATCTTGACATGCAGATGTGATTTAAGCAAGTGCATGGCTGAGTTTAGAAATCAAATTCAAATCAGGCATATGCACCTTTTTCTGAGGACTGAGGACCATATGGCAAACAGCTGGACTCTAACGTATATTGATATCACATACCTTGAGACTCTTACATAGCCACAAGAAATGGTTGGTTAGGATCAATGTATTCCTATTGCATGTCACAGCTGTTTCTCAAGCTACCACCTCTTTCTAACTTGTCCTCTAGCCTGTTCTTGGGGATTTCAGGAGTTAAGTATTTCATAGTACTTCCAGTGAATCTGAAAATCACCTAAATGAGAAGGTTTCCAGGACTGAAAAGGAGAATTCTCAAATAAACCCGCTCACCTTTTCAAATGTTGGTTGGTTGGTTGTTTTTTAAACCACGATTTTAGCCTGGAATAAATTCACTAAAATAACGCAAATTCCGATGGGAATTTGGGCAAAAAGAACTCCCTTTTCTTAAGATTCCTTAAGGAGCATGAGTTTACACCCTTAAAAGAAACTTTAATTATTAGACATATGACAAATGTTATATGATACGAAATTATTTTGGCGATTTCGGAATGCAAGAGAAGGTCACCTCCTGGAGCACTTGCTGTTCCCTTGCCTTGCCTGTTAGGTTCTTTCTAGCAGAACTGGCTCCAGATCAGAAAACTCCAGTCCCTCTTGGATAGAAACTTCCCACAAGTTTGTACATGAGTTATGTGGTCTTTGTGGCAAATGAAGTACAAAAGGACAATGAAGGGATGCTGCACATCCAGCTTCTCCAGGCTACACAAATATCAACTACATACTTGGAAGTCTGGATTTGTTATGAAAACAGTCATCATCAGACCAACTGTACATAAATTACCCCAAACCCACAGATACAATATGGGAAATTTAAAAAAAAAA
>VZTM01031352.1:16154-32761 GCA_013400555.1 Jacana jacana
AAAAAAAAAAAAGAAAAACCTACAGACTGTTCTCATTTTAAAATTCATTCTATTTTAGATTAAACATTGTTATATCAATAAAATGCTAATGATAATTAATGTCCTATAGTATGTGCTTTCTAAAACATAAGCTTGTTATATGAATGAACACACCATGTAGTTACTGGGATAACTATAAGGACAAACATACTTAAGACAAGAGCTGGCCAAAAACTACGTTTAAAAAGTGTCCTTTCAAGCAACTTCAAAGAAAACAACTTCTAAAAGAGGTCAATTTACATATTCTCTCATTTATATTAGAAATCCTTGTGCTGTTAAAAAAAGAGAAGTTTCCTGCTAGCAATACTGGTATTTTCTTCACTATTCTACCGGAGGGTGGGGGGCGTGCGTGTAGATTTTTTTATTATTTTATTTTAATAGCCATTGCAGAATATAAGCACATGTTAAAGGTCAGTCTTCTGATAAAAGCAACACACATAATGAAACAAATGCATTTTAGCAAGATTAGTAAGTCCTAACCTCAAATAAGCTTCAATAATAACTACTTACATATTTAAGTCTACACAAATTACATCTGTTTAAGTTTTTGGAGTTATTAAGTACTATAAACATAGTCCTTGAAAGAGGCCTTATCCTTTCACTTGGCAAAGTTTCATGAAACAAAAAAACAGAAAAAAACCCACATATCTGATTTTGAGGGGTGAAAGGAAGCAAGTATTAATAAGACTGTCTATTTTATGCCAAATAGAAGCATTATGATTTGTTCTTAACTACCATATATCTATCTTGGCAGTTCCTGACAGCAGTAACTGATACTGTTTTTTCCAAAATGCAATCAGAAAGTTTCATAGAAAATTTCAGGCATAGAAAATTTCAGCTGAGACAAACAGTATAATTTCAACACTCTGCATTTCTTTAGGGCATATCTTAATTTGATAATAAAAGCAAGGACTTTTCTCTCAGTTTGCATTCACTGTAGCCAGTAATACTTTCTCTTGCCTCAGTCAGAGTACAACTGGACCCTTTGTGTGCAGCTAAGATGAGAAATTATCATCCTGTTAAGAGCATTCAAAATAGTAATTGAGGTCTTGCTAGACTTGACAGACACCATAAGCAGCTAAAAGAGTAACAGCTGTATTAGTATATTAACCACTGTTGTCAAAGAGTAAATTGAAGTCTTAATTTCCTCCTTGCATGTTCTATATGCACAGTATAATGAAAACCCTTTTGCTAAATTTGTACTCATTATGCGTTCACAACTGTAAATTAATTCAAATTAGTAATGCTATGATTAAACGTTTGTCCAACAAATTGTTTTGGCACGTCAGCATGAGGAAAATGGAGTTATAAAAACGTGACCTGTCTCATAAAAGCTAAACCTTTCATATCTCAGGCTAAAAACTGCAGTGTCTGAACACTGGAACAATGTGAAGGAGCTAAGGCAACAATAAAAAAAAATACATGAGCATAGCATATAGGAATTCCCCTCAGAAATATCAAGTATACAGTGTGTTTTGGTGACAAATATCAAGTGAAAAGTAAAAAAAGACCTCTTCTGGAAATGTTAATGCATATAGCAGCTGATCATTTGAGAAACTGGCTTTTCCATATCTTTCAATGGCATTAGCCGTGCAACAGGTTGTCAGACTGAGAGCTCAAATACTATGATTTCTGGCTGATTAACTGGACAGTTTCACATTTTTCTTACACCAAAGATCATGTGAAAATATAGGTACTTACACAGTAAAATGATAGATAAAACACTTCCATCCACTGGGCCTCTCCAGGAAGTTGTAGACATCTCCCTGTGTACTAGTTTTAGTTAAATAACGGCTCTGGAAACACTTTGTTGTACAAGCCCTGCGGACTTCACTGTCTGTCAAGGCTGCAACCTTTGTGCCTTCCTCAGAGTTGCGGGGAACACCAGATCCATTATTCACTGGGGTATCAGGATCCAGCACCACAGAAGAGTACTGCATATTGCTTGAATTCCCCCTGGCTTCCAGCAACGTTGCAGATTCCCTATTTCCACTCAGACTGCTAAGTTGGGAAGTGGAGCCTTGAACCTGTCCACAAAGGTTATAATCAGGAAATAGTTGGGCACCTGATGTATCACAGGACATTTTGTAACAGTGCACAGGTATTAGTAACCCTGATCAATATTTAAAATTATAAAGAAGGTATTGTATGTCCTCCCTGCACAGGGTGTTCTCCAGCAGCTGATAGGATGACTCCTCTGTTATCATGGAGCTCCTCTGTGACATGAGTGCGAGCTGTCAGCCTGTCACCTGCTGTCACTCACAAGCCTCTGAAATTAAATCAGAAAAACATATTAGACAACAACACATGCTACGCATTAGAAGTAAAAGAAATATAGAAAAGGGAAGAGGCTAAGACTTTTGGAGGAATAAAGAAAGTTAAGATTCACAATTACATTTGTTAAAAAGGAAACTTAAAACTATGTGAATAGTGCAACAGTAGTACAGCAGCAGAGGTCTCTTGAGAGCCGATTCCATGATATTATTTTAAGCTGAGCAGTTCTTGAAGTTTCCCCATTACAGGTGGAACTGTGACAATTTTCTGCAATTTATGAACACCTACGCCTCAAGAGATCTTATCTAGAGTGCCAGTGTTAACAGAAGATTTTAAGACTTTTTTCAGTCACCTCACGGGATCTAATCTTGTCGTCCACAATATTCACGAGCAATTTTTTTCAAGTGCCAAAAGGAGGATGCCGTTGCTGATAACTGTCACGGGGAGGTTAATGTTGTTACAAGGGAAAAGGTCAAAAACTTCTTGATTTTTTTTCAAGCCATTTAATGTTTGCTGCCCAATTTTGCTACTCTCAAACAAGTAGCTAGAGAGAACAGAATAGAAATTAAGTCTCTTATAGATTAAAATATATTTGATGGGGCGGACTTAAATTGCTGCTAATACACAGATACTTAGCAGCAATAATAATAATTTTGTGAGTCTGAGAGCAGCCAGCTTTCTGAAGTGCCATTCTTTGTACTGCCTCATTTCTTACACACTACCATGAAAAGCTTTCTAATTTAAAATGCTCAGCAAAAATGAAAACATGAAAGTATTATAAAAATATGACAATATTAAAAGCATCATGAGAGGTGGCTTCAACTTCAAAGCACTGCCACTGTTAATGTCAAAATTATGTCTGTAATGTCATGTTGTAATCTACTGTGTTATCTGCATTATAAATCCCACATGCCTAAACGTTGCAGCTGACTGCTTCTCACTCAGCTTCACACACACATTTGAAGCTACTTTAGCCTCAGCAGAATAGAGCAATTTAGAGAGAGGCAATTTCAGCCTTCACCCCCTCTTTTTAAACAAAGCTTCCTTTTTGTTGTTGCTGAAAGATCCTCACGTGTAGTAGATGAGCTCCTGTTGTAGTACATCTGAACAGAGCCCTCTAAATTATTCCACAAAATATTTACATGGAGTAGTGGACTTGCTCGTTACTTAACGCTGCTCATGGTAGTGGACTGACAAATTTCTACATTCGCCTTGTAACAGACAGGACCTTCCCTTATCAGTTCTGGAAAGCTGGAGGGACCAAACATTAAAGTTAAAACACAAAGCCCTTCATCCTAGTCAATCTAAAACAAGAACATAAGAAACACGCATGCAAAGTACGCTCCACATCATTCACTATAGGGTGCTGCTGCTACCCAGCAGCTGCCAAAAAAGCTACCTGAAACACATTCACTAACCTGCACAATCAAATCAGGGAATCTCCTAGTCAGACATAAAGCACAAAAAAAATCAAAACCAGCTGGCAAAGAGTACCTACTTTCTCTTGTCACATATCCTTCTACTCCTTCATTGCCGCTCCCCCAGCTCCATACGGCAGGCTCCCTAGATAGGTGCAGGGAGAAGAACTGCATCCTGACTCTACCCCCAACTTACCAAGTCCCACCCTAAGCAAAGCAGGGTCCCTCCCTTTTATCTGCCTTATATGGCTGCCCTGGGGGAAGGCAGAGAAAGAACTGGGGAACAGCTTTGACAGTTTCAGAGAGGAGTTACTTCTGCTTCTTCCTGCTGTCAAAACCAGCAATCACAAGCAACAGCTTAATTTTGCGGAGGGTTGTCCTCTTCCTCTCAGTCCGTTTCTTATCTGAATACACTTAATAGCAATGGGTTAAGAGTGGCATTTCCTTACTTCACATCCTTTAAAAATTTGAATTAGGTGCTGCTTGTAGCTAGCTGGTGGCTCTGCAGCAGGCTTTTAAATTGAGTAAATCTGAAAAGCATCTTCAGTCATTTGTTTTTTTTCCATTGAAGTTTTGGCAAAACCAAAAGCAGCACTTCATTCTGTTACATTAAGTAATGGAAAAATCAGAGTTCTCTATTGTTGTTGCCTTTCTGAACCGTGAGTTCTTTTATTTATTTATTTATTTATTAACTCATTTGGGGCAGAAGAGAATCCCAAACATAACCATTCCAGCTTCAAATTTGTCATTTTATTGTTGAACTTCCTAACCAGGAAGGAGAAAGTGAATACTACTCTTTCCCTCGTTTTCTCCCTTTTGCAATAGAAAATAGACTCTTGTCCACTACACCACCATTCTGAACCTGAGTTGTTTCCCGCATTTCCAGTCACATGGCTGAGAATGAAACAGATGTAACTATCTCATCTTTTTGTTTTGGCAGGACTGAAATTGTTGCTATTTTACATGGTCTTCAACTATTATCATAGCTGTTCGTGAGGCTGAGACTTCTCATTCCTCAGAAAGATTATCCCAGAAAGTCACTTTCTTAGTTTCCCAGATATATTTCCATGCCACTGAAAAAAAAAAAAAATTGTTCTTAGTTCCTTTCTTTTTCTTACAGTTTAATCAGTTTTATGTTTTTACTTCTCTAAAAATCAACCCCTCCAGAACATTGTCCTGGGATGCTGTGTGACTCTCAGCTTCCACTGTGCACAGAATTGAATACTGTGTTCCAGGCAGTACTGTGGGAGCCATTGAGAAGAATTAATACCTGACTAGAGACACAGAAACCCTTCTCCAGATTTTTGCTCATTTTTCTTCCTTGAAAGGCCTTTTTGCATCAATTAATACGTTCTCTGCTGTATTAACTTTTTCAGATAATAACTTCCAAATACAAAAATTGTTGTCTGTTCTCACCTATGACCTCTCCTAAATATAAACATTCAAGCGCTAAATAACTAGCCAAAGTATGTAGGAAAAATAGCATTTTCCCCCCAAAAATGTAACAATAATTATCTTGGATGTTTTAGGGTTTAAAACCAGTTTACATGGAGAGAAAAGTAGTACGCAGCTTCATTGCAAACACAAAACCACAACATAATAGCAGCAGGTCTGAAACCACTGCTGACAAATTTTATCTACCTGGTGGAAATATTAATTGATTCACATGATCACTATAGTGGGAACTAGTACCAACATCCAGATCAGTCTGTCTGTCTCCACCAAACTCATCCTTTTCATTTTTTGAAATTTCATCAAAATTGCAAGCATATGGACTGCAATTTTCTCTTTGAAGTCTGTGTCTAATTCTGGTTTTGACTGTTTGGTTAAAAAGCTGTTCAGAAAAATTTGACCATAAAGACAGGAAAAATAGCTGGCTCTTTTAAAATAAAACACATTGGCAACAGACACATAGCAATCCCAAACTGAACCAATTTTATGACTTTTCACCTTTTGTTTATTGTTTCATTTGGCTTTTCTGTTATCCCAACCATCCACCGTAACCAGGCAATCTCTGCTGATTTGTGCAATGAAAAAGGAAAAAGTGCTGGTTGCAGTGGCAGGTACACTGGGGTGTAGGCAGATACAAGGGGGTACAATATAGGTATTAAATGTTTCATGCTAAAGCACTGGGCAACATGGGGCAGATGTAACCTCAAGGGCAGAGTAAGAAGTATACCAATGTAACGCATCTGTTGATGAAAAGAATGCCTTCACTTGAAAGAAGATTCTTAGGGCATCAAGGAACTGGTGTGCAGTAAGCTCGCTACCCTGGATTTCAGGAGAGTGAACTTTGGACTCCTGAGAGACCTGATTGGCAAGGTAGCATGGGAAAAAGATCTGGAGGGTAGAGGGACTGAAGAAAGTTGGTTAATATTCAAGGATCACCTCCTCCAAGCTCAAGAGAGGTGCATTCCAAAACAGAAGACAGGCAAAATACACAGAAGGCCTGCATGGATGACAAAGGAAATGCTGGACAGGCTCAAGACTAAAAAGGAGGACTATAGAGGGTGGAAGCAAGGACAGGTAGACTGGGCGGAATATAGACAAACTGTCCGAGAGGCCAGGAACAAGATCAGGCAAGCAAAATCCCAGACTGAATTGAATCTAGCCAGGGACATCAAAGACAGTAAGAAAAACTTCTATACATATGTCAGGGACAAAGGCAAGAAGGGAAGCTGTGGGCCCTCTCTGGAAGGAAATTGGAGACCTGACCACCCAGGATATGGACAAGGCTGAGCTACTGAATGACTTTTTTGCCTCAGTCTTCACCGGCAAGGGCTCAAATCACACTGCCCAAGTCACAAAAAGCAAAAATGTGGCCTCTGAGAAAGATGAACTGCCCACAGTAGGAGAAGATCAGGTTCAAGACCATCTAAGGAACCTAAAGATGCATAAGTCCATGGGACCTGATGAAATCCATCAATGGGTCTTGAGGGAGTCGGTGGATGAAGTTGCTAAGCTGCTTTCCATCACATTTGAGAAATTGTGGTAATCTAGTGAGGTTCCTGCTGACTGGAAAAGGGGGAACACAACCCCAATATTCAAAAAAGGAAAAAAAGAAGAACATGAGAACTATAGGCCGGTCAGTCTCGCCTCTGTGCCTGGCAGGATCATGGAACGGATCCTCCTGGAATCTCTGCTAAGGCACATGGAAAACAAGGAGGTGATTGGAGACAGCCAACATGGCTTCACCAAGGGCAAAGTGTGCCTGACAAATTTGGTGGCTTTTTACTTTACTATACTGCCACAGGCTTGGTGGACAAGGGCAGAGCAACAGATGTCATCTACCTGGACTTATGCAAAGCATTTGACAACATCCTGGTCTCAAAACTGGAAAGTCATAGATTTGATACATGGACCACTCCATGGATAAGAAATTGGCTGGATGGCCACATTCAAAGGGTTGTGGTCAACGGCTCATTGTCCAAGTGGCAGCCAGTGATGAGTGGTGTTCCTCAGGGGTCGATGCTAGGACCAGTGCTACTGAACATCTTTGTCAGCCACGGACNAACAGGTCCAGGTGTGGGCCATGAAGATGCTCAGAGGGATGGAGCACCTCTCCTATGAAGATCAGCTGAGGGAGTTAAGCTTGTTCAGCCTGGAGAAGAGAAGGCTCCAGGAGACCTCATAGCAGCCTTCCAGTATCTGAAGGGAGCCTAGAGGAGAGCTAGAGAGGGACTCTTTGTCAGAAAGTGTCATGACAGGACAAGGAGTAACAGCTTTAAATTGGCAGAGGGGAGATTTAGATTAGATACTAGAAAGAACTTCCTTACTATGAGGGTGGTGAGGCACTGGAACAGGTTGCCCAGGGAAATTGTGGTTGCCTCATTCCTGGAAGTGTTTAAGGTCAGGGTGGATGGGGCTTTGAGCAACCTGGTCTAGTGGGAGGTGTCCCTGCCCATGGCAGGGGGGTTGGAACTCGATGATCTTCAAGGTCCCTTCCACTCCAAACATTCTATGACTCTATGGTTCTACAATTCTTTGCAGCAGTTTTCAGTCCGGAAATAATAACAGCACTGTATACACCCAAGGGTATTGGCCACAAATGCAGGTCCTGTGGTTGTCCTTGGCCAACAGGAATGTGAACTGGTTAAAGGACAGAAGCCAGAGAGTGGTGGTCAATGGGACAGAATCTACTTGGAGGCCTGTATCTAGTGGAGTCCCTCAGAGATCAGTACTGGGACCAGTACTGTTCAATATATTCATCAATGACTTGGATGAGGGAATAGAGTGTACTATCAGCAAGTTTGCTGATGACACCAAACTGGGAGGAGTGGCTGACACGCCAGAAGGCCGTACTGCCATTCAGCAGGACCTGGACAGGCTGGAGAGTTGGGCAGGGAGAAATTTAATGAAATATAACAAGGGCAAGTGTAGAGTCTTGCATCTGGGCAAGAACAACCCCAGGTACCAGTATAGGTTGGGAAACGACCTTTTGGAGAGCAGCGTAGGGGAAAGGGACTTGGGGATCCTGGTGGACATCAGGATGACTGAGGAGCGACCTTATTAATGTTTATAAATATGTAAAGGGTGAGTGTCAGGAGGATGGAGCCAGGGTCTTCTCAGTGACGTCCAATGATAGGACAAGGGGTAATGGATGCAAGCTGGAACAGAGGAGGTTCCACTTAAATATGAGGAAAAACTTCACAGTGAGGGTGACTGAACACTGGAAGGGGCTGCCCAGGGAGGTTGTGGAGTCTCCTTCTCTGGAGACATTCAAAACTCGCCTGGACATGTTCCTGTGTGACCTGATCTAGGTGTTCCTGCTCCGGCAAGGGGATTGGACTAGATGATCTTTCAAGGCCTCTTCCAATCCCTGATATTCTGTGATTCTGTGACAAGAGGAGGAAAGTGCCACGGCTTGTCTACTGAAAGCACACTTGGAGAGATTCCCTCCAGAGCACACTCCATGGCACTGAGGGATTCAGCACCCTGGAGAGGGGCAAGGGATCCCGCCCAGCGAGCCCCCGCCGCCCCTCATCAGCCCCGGCACCCTCCAAAATTTACAGACACCCACCAGAAATTAACTAAGAGGGAGCCTTAATCGTGTTAAACTTCCACAGACACGTGCAAGGCATTTGACATGTAGAAGAGCTCCCACATCATGGCTCCCACAAATGAGCAGGGTGCACGTATACAGTTTTCTCCAGTTCTGTTAAAAGAAGGGAATTCCTGTTTTCAAAACTGTTCTTCAGATTAGGTTGCTTGGGGAACCAGGCCAGCATCTGGACTAACGCTTTTGAGCTCCTGTCCTTATTTCTATTTACTCTCAAATCGGTGACTTACACCATTAAGGAGGTCTGGGCTAGTACACCCTTATACCAGACGAGTGAATCTGTGGGATGTTGAATTTCACTATGGGCAGAATCTCTGATACGCGTGCCTATGACAGGGGCACCAGGGGAGTATGGGACACAACAGATAGCAGTGTTGTGAGTAAAGAACAGTGCTCCCAAATCTGACCCTGCAAAATGCCTCAGTGGTTTGTGTGATGCGTTGCTTTTAAATACAACACCATTTATAAATACAAAAAAAAAAAAAAAAAGGAAATGGAAATTTTGAAAACTGTTCCTTTAAATTGGTGCTATCTGGTGGTTGTTTGGGCTGTGTGAAATCATCACTTTGTTAGAGAGGTCAAGCAGAAGATGGGCATGAGCCATCCAGATCAGGTGAGACAACCCCCCACCATCTCTTCAGGCCGTATCAGACAGTGTGCCACCTGCCCCCCACAATCTGCCCCAACAGGCAGCTGCCTGTTCCACTTAGCTTCCAGCCACATTTAGCAACAATAAACCCATTGAAAGGCCAGCTGGGGCACCTGTGCATGATGCCTTACAAGGTCCCAGTCCAGGAAGAACAGATACAAACTGTTAAGCTTTTCACTCACTGAGATAAACCCCAGGAACAAAGCGTCACCTGTCTCCCTCAGGGCTAGTGTTATGAACAACCTGTCCTTTAAGGGAACATTTCCAAAGCCTCTTAAAAAGCTTCTGAGGTCATTGGTTATAAACAGCAGACAAATCCTTACATTATGAAGATATGAGAAGAGTGAATGCCTCCTATGGTTGTATATTTTACCAAATTTGTAATTGCTATATGATACATGATGGGGGAAGATGAGCAACAGAAAGAATTATTTCTGTTCGATGTTAACTCTTTGCTATCATGCAATTTTTCTTGTATGCCACCAGTTAAGTAAAACAGCTATTTCTAAGTCAACACTGTCCATATTCCACAAAAGACCTTAGTTGTTAATTATCTTAAAAACCTTAGACAACCTGACAGTAAGATGATATGACGATAAGACAATAATTACTCTTAAAATTACTCTTAAAACAGCATATTATTTCTAAGAAAGATTTCATATTTCTTGTACTTAAAAGAAGGAATATGGTGGGGGGAATGAATCTATCCATTTGTTCTCACATAAAATGTCTAAATTTTCAGGATTTCTATTTCTGAAATTTTCTCTCACATGTTTCCACGTTGTTTTTTTTTTTCTTCTTGACTTCCAACATGGACATCATGCATTCAGCTTATCTATTTTCTGTTTGGGGTATTATTTTTTTGTTGTTGTTTGGTTTGGGNGTGAAAAACATCAGATAAGTAAATTGCTTCAGTGGCTTAACTATCATTCCACACTCTTTCAGGATGAATTTCACTTTTTCATTAAGAACATATGCTGCGTGTCTCTTACTTATTCCAGTTTCTTAACTTGGTATCCTGTTGGTATTTTATGTTGTCTCCCACTACAAGGAGAGGGAAGATAAAAGGTGGAGAATGAGGGGAAAGAGTCGACAAAGGAGTATGATTTCCTCTGTAGGAAGGAACCATGAAAAATATTAATTTCCATGAGTTTTGCACCACAGTTTAGCCAAGTTTCAAGCTCACTAATTTCTATCAGACAGATGCTATGCCAATGCCAATGTGGGCTGTACGTGCTCTGGAAGGATACGTCACTCTCACTTGCACAGAGCAGCGATTTGCTTGGTTAACAGTTGCACGGTAAAGACCACGTTGGGTCCACTAAAACGAGACCTGATACTCAAGAGTTCAAGAGGTTCACAGCAGAAAGGAAATAACTCCAGTATGTCATGACCTCAGGAATCATTGTTCTTGTCCTCACTGAGCACAGCAATAGTTCATGCACTGTGATGAAACAAAGGGGACAAAGCATGGTAATTATACTGTCATTTCAATAAGCTTCTGGAAAGGAGAGAATTTTAAAATTGATGTATTGAGAATAAGGAGTTTATGATATAAAGTGCATTTTCAACCTTGACATTTTATGCTGATTAAGAAAATTTTGTTTATTGAAAGCCAGCATCATAGGGTCCTGATCATGTTTGTCATTTTAAGCACTACTCTAAATCAAGCAATAATTATAATGCATTCCTTATTCCTTATATGTAGAGAATAAAGACTTATTCTTTACAATGCTGAAGTCAAATTCTGCTGATCTCCTGTTCTTCCACCTGGACAACAAAGAACAGCCTGGTGTGCAGTTTAAGGTGTGACTGAGTTGAGTTTAGTGCTCTTTTAACAGGTCAGCAGAATTCTTAAACTACTTATAATCATACTATATCTTGATCGAAACTCATAGTACTCATAAATAAAAATGAAGTCAGTAAATAAATTGTATGAGCTAAAATATAATGCTACCACACAGGGCAAACTGTTGATATGTTGCATGAAAGGAAGACAAAATTAGTGCTTGAAATATCGTACCTATTGTAACTGATGAAGAGGTATCAGATAGCAGTCATGGAGAGCCTTCAAATAATAAGAGACAATATAAATTCTTGTACAGTCAACCTCAACTGCTACTTGATTCCTATCTTCAATTATATTAAGTGTCCTAGCATTGTTTTATTGGGTTTGTTTAAATCATTAGTGATGCATTGGAGGAGAAGGATACTGTTATCATTACAGAATGCCACTGAAAGTGGATGCTTATAACAAGTATATATGAACAGACTGATCAAAATATAACTATTGCCTCAGGAGAAACTTTTTGCAGAGAAGCTGTTGTGTTTTAACTGAAGAGACAGTTTGGAAAGCTGACAATGATCCTCTAAGGACAAGTACAGTTGTACATTCTTATGTTTACATGTATGAGTTTAAAAAGTTAATGAAGACAGAAGATTTCCATCAAGCTTTTTTTTTTCTGCAGGCTGTAAACTCTTTTATACAAGCTTTAATAGATTATGAAGGCCCAGTTAATCTTAAGCAAACTGCAGTGTAAATTAGCAATGTTATCACTACAGCTGATATTGAAGAGACATAAACTAGAGTTGAAGTTCATAATGTAATAGATCCGTGTTACCTTCTCTTCCTATACTAATCTGCCGTCTAAGCCAGCAATTATTCTGAAATTATACATCTCATTCCCAAAACAGAGAATATACTGAGCGACAAATCTTCTATATCTTACTTCCACCTCCTGTAATTTTTTTTAACCAAAGTGTCTATTGGTACTCTCCTTGGTAGTTCCAAATTCTTTACTGCTTCTAGAGTATGTAGCATGTGTGCACATGTGCAACATGACCAGAAAGTCAGGCTTCAATATTCATAATCTATTTTGCATATATTTGAAGAGCACAACCAGACAGAGTTGGCCAAGTGCATTCCCACTGTGTTGGAAGCAATCAAATTATCTCAAGTTCTTAGACTGAGTACAGGTAGAAGGACATATAACTATCTAGTAATTACTGTGCCACTGCTCTTGTGCACTCGGAATGTTAACCAGGGGTGGGATTCAATCATGGAAGCAAATTCCATCGCTCACCAGTAAATTTTTGCTTTCTGCATGATCAATGTGAAATTGAATCTGACTGGGAAAATTAAAGAGAAAGCACCACAATTAAGATAGAAAACAGAGCCTTTGTAAATGTTGGCTTTTTCACTAAAGTCATGCTAGTCATGGATGGGAAAAGAAATCACAAAAATGGAAAAAGGAAGGAAAATACCAGTAATATAATCTACGATTAAGCTATATGCAGTAAACACCTATTTATCTTACATATCCAACACCCTTCTGCTCCTCTGAGTTTTTAAATAACATGTCAGTTCTTCTCCAAGAGACAGAAGAGTCAACAAGGAGACGTGTCATCCTGGAGCTTATTCTCACCAAGGAAGGGCTAGTGGGGAATGTGAAGCTCAATGGCAGCCTGCGTGGTCAGCAGGTTGAGAGAGGTGATTTTGCCCCTCTGCTCCACTCTCATGAGACCCCACCAGGAGGTGTACTGCATACAGCTCTGGGCCCCCCAACATAAGAAGGACATGGACTGGTTGGAGTGAGTCCAGCAGAGAGCTATGAATATGATGAGATGTCCTATGAGGACAGGCTGAGAGAGTTGGGCCTGTTCAGCCTCAACAAGAGAAGGCTCCGGGGAGACCTCATAGCAGCCTTCCAGTACCTAAAGGGGGCCTACAGGAGAGATAAGCTCTTTATCAGGAAGTATAGTGACAGGATGAAGAATAACAGCTTTAAATTGAAAGTGGGTAGATTTGGATTAGACATTAGGAAGAAATTTACTGTGAAGGTGGTAAAGCACTGGAACAGGTTGTCCAGTGAAGCTGTGGGTACCTCATCCCTGGAGGTGTTCAACACCAGGCTGGATGGGGCTTTGAGTAACCTGGTCTAGGGGGAGGTGGCAGCATGCTGGAACTAGATGATCTTTAATGTCCATTCCCACAGTAACCATCCTACGATTCTATATTTTCCCCCATAGACCATTTTTTTGAAAATCATAGTTTTAAATAAAAATGAAGAGGCTTCAGTTGTACTGTAACTTTTCAAACTGTGTATGTATCTCAAAACAAAGGAAGAACACTTGTGTGCTAAAGAAGTAAACCAAAAATGCATACTGAGATAAATTTGTAAGGCCAGTTTGTAAGTCTCTTCATTTAAAGTTAATACACTTGTAAGTGGATCACTATAGCAGTAGTGTTAGGAATATCTGTTTAATCTCAAAACGTTTCTCTGTGATAGAATTTAGTTATTGCTTATGAAAAAAAACAAACCCAAAACCAAAACAAAACCAAAACAAAACCAAAACAAAACAAAAACCAAACCAAACCAACCAACCAACAACCAAACAAAAACAAACCCAAAGAAAACCCCCACAACATTCAGATGGAGCATTTAGTTATAAAAATAGAGATTACACTTTTTTTGGTTTGGTATTTTTTCCCTTAAGATTTCTGAAAAAGCTGGCTAGGATGAAAAAAGATTAAATAAAATACCACTGATACATATTAATTGAACAGTAACATCTGCCAAAAATAGTTATAAGTAGCAGCTATATCAAAAAGCAACAAAGTATTTTATCTGTGTAGCAATTTTTAATAGCTAGTGATGGCACCTGAAAAACTGAAAAATACTGCATTTGTATTGCATTTTTGTTTTTGTCTCATGGTCACCTGTATATGGTTCTTTATTACCTGCATCTATTTCTCCTGTTTTTCTTTTACTCTGCAGTTTTAAAAATAACATTTCTTTCTCATTTATTCTGGGGCTAATATGGATGTATTTATGTTCTCACAGAGAAATAATAAAAAAGAGCAGAGGAAACACTGAATAACTAAAATATCTTTTCATGCAAACAATATAATATTTAAATCCAGGAAAGAAATGTGTCATTTTAAACAGTTTCCTTTGCACATACAAAAACTAGCACTGGCAGGTTTTCTCTGCTTTGGTTTTCTAGGAAGCCAGCTCTGAGTATGCAGACTGGATTTTTTTAGGTATACATCTATTGGAGGATGCAGGCAAGATGAAATGGATAAAGAGAGTCCTGATGGAAGATTCTGAGCAAACCTTGGTGGCTGTAGAGATCCTTCTCATTCTAGGGCACTTCCTAGCCTACTCATCAATTACTACAATTGATGTAGCCTACAAATCCTCAATGTAGCCTACAAATCCTAGCCTACAAATCCTCAATTACTGTAACATCAGCAGTTTTCATAGTCTCACTAAAACAAACAAGTGGTAACAGACAGTGATGAATTAGCTGCATATAATGAGTTCAGCAAAGATATTGTGGATCTGAGACACTTCAGTCCAGTTTTGTCCCCCTTTTTGAAATCTGCGACTGTGCTTAGCATGGCTGAGTCAAGGAAATCTAAACAAAGAAATCTGTGGTAAGACACAATTTTATCTGTTTAAAAGTAGCTGTAGAAAAGAGGCTACCTTGACAGTAAGTACTCTGGAGGAAGTTGGAATATGTGAAACCTGTTTACTCTAGCAACTTGAATATCCCATAAATGTTTCTTTTAAAAACCCTTCTGAAATAAACCATTTCATGTTCACTTCTTGAGTAAAATCTTACACAAGCAGCAGTCTGTGAACAGGGACGATTCTTCTGGAAGCTGACATTTAGAATCATAGAATCATTCAGGTTGGAAGAGACCCTTGGGATCATCAAGTCCAACCATCAGCCCTACTCTACAAGTTCTCCCCTACACCAGATCCCTCAACACCACATCTAATCTACTCTTGAACACAGTCAGGGATGGTGACTCCACCACTTCCCTGGCCAGTTAATTCCAGTGACTGACCACTGTCTCTGTGAAAAATTTTCTCCTAATGTCCAGCCTAACCCTACCCTGCTGCAGCTTGCAGCCATTCCCTCTCCTTCTATTGTAATTGCCCATGAGAAGAGACCAGCACCAACCTCCCTACAGTCCTTTCAAGTAGTTGTAGAGACTGATGAGGTCTCCCCTCAGCCTCCTCTTCCTCAAACTAAAACAGTATTAATTTAAATAGCATTTATGACTCGCTAGATTCTTTTTAGGAAAAGCATGGAAAAAAAAATACAGGATTTTAGAAGAAATCAATAACTTTTTATACTGCAGCCAAATGTCTGTAAGTGCCTTATGCTGAAGCTATGAAATAGGAACTCCTAGCTAACACAAACCACCTGCAGCTGGATCTTGTTGTGACATTGGCACTAAAACCTTTCAACAAGAAAAGATCCCTTCTTATGCTACCCTAATGTGGAAAATAAGATAAAATTCAGAGTGTCTTCTGAGTAAGAATGTTCTAGTGAGAATACACAGCACTTCAGAAAGTCAGTAAGGCTACATTGCTTAGTATTTGTAAAATTCACTAACAATATTAACCATTAATATAAACCAAAGATTTATCAAACTTCACATATTACCAGCATTCTCCATTTCATGTCCGTGTGCATAAACTGACTTGCAAGGTTTCTGTCATGAGAATATATAGATTAGAAATAGAATTCAATTACTTAATCTTAATTTGGAGCAGTTACCAGATACTGCTATTAAGAACTTTGGCACATTTTGGTTTGTCCTCTTTCCACCTACTGTTAACAATGGGATGGATATTCCATAATTCAAAATTTGTAAAATCAGCAAAAAACTTGTGAAAATCTGTAATTAAAAGGTTTATATTGTAATTAGCTCTAGGAATTAAGCAATATTCACCATACACAAGAATGCATTCCAACCAACAATTGTGTTCAAGTGAGATGCTGTATTAATAATGAAAGAGTATTGTAATTTAAAACAAATAAAAGAAAGCCTTGCTTCCACCTGTCTAGAAAAGGCAAGGGAATCTATGGAAGCAAGCTGGCCAGCGTGGTGAGGTGGGTTGTAAACTGAAGGACTTGGGGGGTGGGGTCCAAAATGGTAATAGTCATGCCATCGCATCGCATCCAAATGAGGAGTAAGCCAGGTCAACTAGAGTAGCAACAAATAGAATCATAGAATCACAGAATCATATAGGTTGGAAGAGACCCTTGGGATCATCAAGTCCAACCATCAGCCCTACTCTACAAGTTCTCCCCTACACCAGATCCCTCAACACCACATCTAATCTACTCTTGAACACAGTCAGGGATG